>JABCKD010000224.1:0-75062 GCA_013186415.1 Fusarium sp. NRRL 66088
GAGGAGGGGGAGGGGGAGGGGAGGATGCTGCTGCTGCTGCGTGCGTCCCTTCTCGTCGGGTTCCGTATATAGAATGTGACTGCTGCCGCCGCCCTCTGCCGCGACCTGAAACTCTACAGTTGGTTTGCCATCCGCTCCGCCGTGTGCAAACCGCGTCAAACTCTATCACCCGCGACAGCGACTCGTTCTGCTGTTTTGTTTGAGGCGTCGACGCCAGAGCCCCTTCAGGCGAGAGGGTTTACTGTACGGTATCCGTCTGACATTGACACGGGAGGCGCTGGTCGCCAACTCGCTCAACTTGATAGGGCCAAGCATCACGGGGCCGAAGAGGCCGAGAAGCGACGCCATCATCGCAAAGTACTAGATCGGGCTGGTCTCACCATAGAGCTGGAGGCGACAACAGCGTCAACGCCTTGTCCAAACAGCCTGACGGCGCCCAAGAGACACAATCATCGACGTGAAAGATGACAGCCACGCCAGCGCGCCTCTACCAGGAAGTCAAGTCAACCACCGGGCGCGCAACTCGACGAGCAAACAGTTGGCAACGGGTAGGAGGATCTACGGTTGCGAGGGCTTCCGATACATCACATTTGGCAGGCCATCTGCCCGAAATTCACGTTTCAGTTGTCGCCTATGGTGGTTGGTTTTACACTGATCATCTCTATCGGCAGACCCGTGACGATACGACATTACCATTCGGGACCCGTTTGACGGAAGGATCTGTTTCGAAGCCGGTCCCATCAGTCCCAGCAGTCCCAAACGGAAAAGAGGCACCATTCCCGAAATCATCTCCTGACGCTGTCCGTCTCCGTCTGGTCAACGGTCCGTCCTCCCAGGACCCAAGAACGGGTAGTGCACGCAGAGCACGGCGGCATCAGATCAGCTGCTGCTGAGCATCGACAAAAGGGCCAAAGCAAAGCAAGGCAGGGGGCTCATCTTGGATCAGCCTGAACCAGACCGACCAGTGCAGTGCGGTGTCTTTTCCCCTGCTCTGCACGGTCAGCGCCCTAGTAGGGGATTCCTTCCGGGAGGCAATCCGGGCCAGGTCCGGGCTTCACAACCCAGTTCCGCGGTGGGAGAAGGGTTCTAGAAGCACCAAAATTCGGCCAAGGCGGTGGATACGGCCAGGCACAGGACGCTCGCAGGCTCTGCAGGGCAGCAGCAATTGGGTGCCGCGGTTCCAGCGTCTTTCTTTAGCGGCGGTGGAACGCCTCAGCCACCCCTGTTTGCTTGGGTACCGCACACGGAGGTAGCCCTGGCCTAACCCCCCCATCCATCGGCCAGCTTGCGCCAAAGAGGATAGCCCAGGACCGTGACAATGTCGGAATGGAGCGGATTTATCTACGCCTCTGCCGCCCCTTTACCCACCTTCAGTCGACGGACGCAGGGTGAAAAGGAGTGGCAGCGCCCCGAAACTCCCCCACGATCCAATTCGGCCTCACAAGACCCCAACCGCAGTCGACATCCGTTTCGACACACGAGGACGTCCAGCGGCAGCCAGGGTAGCCGCTCGTCGCACGAGTCGTCCCTGCTGCATTCCAGCAGCCCCGCCGTGGGGGAAGACGACACACATCACTCTCACTCTCGTCCTCAGTCAAAGGTGGTGTCATCTGACCCGCGCGTGTCTGCAACCTCGACCGTGAGCTCTTCCAACAAATCTCTCCTGAGCCTCGGGACCGGCAGTACAGCGTCGTCCATCTTCTTCAACCGACCTCTGGTGACCGCCGAAAAGAACCGCCAGCTCGACCGCCAGACTCAGACTCAGACTCAGGCTCGCCATCGTCGCCCCGAGACGCCGTCTTCTGCCTCTGCCTCTGTTGATCTGAAAAATGTCGCCATGTATTCCGAGCTGGAAGCCAGTAACAAGCCCATGTCGGGCCTCACCAAGCAGATAAACCTTTCCTTTCCCCGAACCGAGTCTGTATCATCAGCCAGCGGTGCCACGATATTATCAACGCACACCATGACTTCAACCGACCATACCAACTCGACCGAGAACCCCGCCACAAAACCCTTTGTCGTCCGTAATGGACGTACCTACTTTAACGACCCTGGGGCAGCCTATCCTCTCCCCTCCGACTTGACCGAACTCCATCGACAGTCCCTCCGAACGCTGCTCTTGATACAAGTCTATGGCGCGCCCGTGGTTACCCCGTCACTGAGGGTGAATCCGCCACAGCGCGTGTTGGACTTGGGATGTGGTACTGGGTTCTGGAGCATGATGTGCCATCGGTACTTTAAGGAGCGAGGCCACAGCGGCATCTCGTTCACGGGTGTCGACATCGCGCCCCTGGCCCCTGGAAGTGCTGGGTCACCAGCCGAGCTTTGCAAGCCTGACAAGGACATGAATTGGCGGTTCGTCCAGCATGATCTCCGTCAGTTTCCCTGGCCTTTTGCAGAGGAAGAATTTGACCTCATCATGGTCAAAGACTCGTGCATGATGGTCCCTAGTCATGTCTACCAGCTCTTCATCGAGGAGTACCTACGCATGCTGAAGCCAGGCGGTGTGATTGAGATCTGGGACAGCGATCCGACATTTCGTATGCTCCGACCACACGTGCCCAGCGCAGTACCCGGCTCCAACGAAGCAGAGGAACATGAGGCTGCACTGGACCTCGGCGCCTATCTAATGACACCAAAGACACCACTCTCAGCACCACTAAACGCATTCCTGGTCGAGTACAATACCTGGCTATCGCGTGCCCTCGAAGCTCGGCAACTTTCGCCTGTGCCTTGCTCTCTCATCAAGGCCTACCTCATGCAGGAAGCCGAAATTTTGACCGAGATTCGATCGAAGCGGTTGGCTATTCCCCTAAGCGAAGTCCGATGGGAGCGAGAGGGCGTCGGCGGTGTCGTAACCAAGGACGGTAAATCGTACGTGGAGATGAAGGCCAAGTCAACACCGCACCAGAAAGTCGAAAAGAAGACCCTGACGGCAGGACAAGCGGCACTACGCAAGACTGCTCTCCTGACGGTCGCGCAGCTGGTGCAGGCACTGGAACCGATTCTCCGAGAAGCAAGCGGCAAGAGCCAAGATGAGTGGGATGTCTGGCTCAGCAAGATGATGGCAGACCTTATGAGCGAGAGTGGGACAAGTTGGGGAGAATGCTTGGAGGTGGGAGCGTGGACAGCGAAGAAGAGACTCGTTCCCGCTGGTTAAGTCACGGGGGCGTCACATGAAGCAAAAGCAAAGAAAGTCACCACCCACGTGGGTGACGACAGACGATCTGGCAATAGTTTCTATCTGATGCCAGGGCTGGAATGCTCCCACGTTCATAACGTGGGGGCAACATGTCTTATATCCCAACACGGCTTGGCTACTCGACTTCTCCGTCACCTCGATATCCCCCTCTCAAGTTCCTCGCACCTTTCGATACCAACATCTTCTACATACCCCCTTTATGCGTCGGCATCATACCGTTTTCTCAAAGTGCGATACCTTTTTAAATAGTACCTATACCCAGATGATTAGCAAAAATAGCAAGGACCAGGCTTGGAATTTTGGCAAGGGGGTGGTGTGTGATGAAGGCTTTGGAAGAATGATGGGAAATATGTGTTTTTTTCTTATTCTGGACATGGTTTATGCCCTCGGGACAAATGAAACTTGTTGGATATTTTCTTTTTTGACAGGAACAAACACACACTGAGACGCTGCTGATGCCGTATATACTGATGTTGTCTTTCGGCTTTGCGACATATTTTTTTTCCATGATGATGGCTTTTTGATGAGGTGGTTTGGACGGATGGATGGGTGGGAAAATGATATGAATTTGGGTAGTGTGTTTTCTGAATAGACGGGTAGGAATTGATGCTTGAGATAACTTCTTGATGACTTGGACCATGCCCTCGTGAGAAGACAGTGGCTTGATGGTGAATTAAGGGTGTTACTCGCAAATAACACATTCAACAGTAATGAAAGATAAACTTACAATGTCTCTATCTCTGCAACAAGTCAGTACATGTGATCCACGAGTCCCAGCTGAGAGAGGGGACTCACCCTTCTTGACATATTCAGCATGCGCAATGCCCTGCCGGATCTTATCCTCATCACGCTCTGCAGCCTTGGAAATGAAGGCCTTGTGCAGACGAGGACGGAAGTAGTCGAAGCCGAGAGGGTATTCTCGGCCAAGATATAGCAGCTCTACCGAGGTGTCAGTAGAGAGGTATTCATTCCCCCCCAAGAGGCTGAGGCTCAGACCTTTGTAGATGGCAATGACCTGCCGTCGTAGCTCGGGGTTAAGACTCGCCATCTTGCATCTGCATGATCTATTGTTCAATGGCACTACAAGTAAAACATGAAGCCGAATGTATGATGCCGAGTCAACTTGTTTCCCCTAGGTTGTTTGTGTGTGGCTCAACCACCCCCGCATCGCCACACCCAGCCTCCACCAATGCAAGGCTAACACTCACGTTATTCCAACACCCCGCTACAGCTTCAGCCACAAAAACCAACCCTTTCCAAAGTCAAACCTCACCCATCACCAAACCACCCACGAGTACAACCCCCCCAATTGACCGTTCACCATGGCTCCGAAACCTCCGAGAATATATGTCCAGCGCTCGACACCGGCCACAAGATACTTTCCGATCCTTCAGCATATCCAACCTAATCTACAGTTCCGGCGGGGCGGCATTCCAAAGGACCCGAACGATAATGAGAGGAGGAAGAGTCTGCGTACCATGTACCAGGACATGGGCGTTTTGGTGTTCTCGGGTATCAGCACGAAGCAGGTCAACAAGATTGGAGACCTGTTGAATGATGCCGTCAAACCTTCTCTTCGGTTCAGCACCGCGCCGAGGCATCGGGGTGAGCCCCAGTTTGACAGGTTTGCTGTGTATCGGCTGCAGACGGAGGAGTGGCATGTCGACCCTGTTTTCAGGCCCAAGGTTTGTTGTTGAAGCCCAATTGACTTTGTCCTGGCTCGAACTAACTTGTTTTTTTTTTTTCCTCCTCTTCACAGCGTGGATACGTCAAGGTCGAAGGGTTGCTAGACCTCGGTCTCAAGGCGGCGCGGCAATGGGGAAACCACCTCTTGGAAAAGGCAGAGAGCGTCGAGTTATTGAAGGACACTTTTTGTTTCACAGAAGCAGATGTGAACATAGCATACAACTCTGCGAACCGCGGCGGTGTAATGCATGTGAGTTCACTACAGTTGTCTCCCTTGAAGCGAACACGCAAGACCAACATGCATATAGGAAACAATCAACGGATCCCGACGTCTCCCCGTCGAAGCATTCGTCCTCGCAGCAGGAGGAAACTCGTTCTCAATCCGAGTGCTGCTCTTCACTGTCGGCATGAGGAAACCCATCGGAACGATAAGCCTCAACCTCATCCCATACAACAAGCGAAATCGATTAAACGACTTGGAGAAGTGGGAGTACAGTGTGAAAAAATTGTTCGCCCTCGCCCCGAACGACCATGTCCCCGATATTGAGCTGCTCCGGGAGACAATGGGCAGCTTTTACGACCTGGAGCGTGAGGTCTGGTATAAAATCTACGCGAAGGAGGCTGAGGCCAAAGCGAGGGCAAAGGTCGAGGCCAAAAACAAGGAGAAGCAAGCGGAAATGGCCAAGATAGAGGCAGAGGCTATGGCTCGAGTGGAGAAGGAAGAAGCCGAGTCTCACTCTCAAAGGTCAGAAGAGAGTGAAGCTCAACCGGAGCAAAATGGTGCTGAGACTTTCACAAAGGGTTGAGGAGGCATGAGCGTTGAGTTTGGAAGAGATATTGTATCATCACAGCATATGTCAGAATACATCTACAGCTTGATAGAGCAAGCCAACAGAGACAAGATTACCTGAAAGGAATGGTGTCATCTAGACGTCAGTTTATTCAAAGCTCAAGGCGCTCCCTTACTCACCGTGCTCACCTTCAGAAGCCCTGCTCACCTTAATACCCCATGTCCGGGATTTCATTCATCCACAGATAACCCCTTGTCTCGCAAGCACGCGACATCCGGAAAACCCGCGAAGAAAAAACGGCTGCGGAAAAGGGGGAAAAAGCAAGCACAAAACGGTGTGGCTAAACGTTTCGCAGCACCCAAGTTATCGTGTAACGGGCGCGCGGCAACCGTACCAACACACCGTCTTGTTCCCATCGGCGTGGTCGGGGTTGATTGGTGCCGGAAGGTCGTCACGCGCAGCAAAGAGATGCGTCGTGTGCAGGAGAAAAGGGTGGGAGGCACTTGAAGGGAGCATCCCACGAAAATAGCATGATGCTAGGTATCCCCAAGTGTTGCGATCCAATCGTCATGGTGTTGTGGTTGTTTCGAGGTCGTTGGATGGGACGGCATGTTTCAAGCAGCCTCCGGTTTACCTATTAAGGAAGTAAGTCAAGAGACACTCCAATGTGATAACGCAAGCAGATCTTGAGCGGATTCGCGTTGCATGTCAATCAAGGCCCATATCTGGAAGCATCCGGCGTCAGCTCCCCAGAGAAAACCACGCATCGGGATCGTAACCGGGCGCTTCTGCAGAGACAACCTGACAAGCCATGGATGTCTCTGACAGACACCAGAGCCTCCCCAGCTAAAAACGCCAGCTTGGAGTGGCGCCCTTCATGCAGCACGGCGCATCCCGCGCGCGGCCAAAGCTACAGCGATCCCCGCCTCGAAAAGGGTCCAGACCAGGGAGCTGGTCATGCTTGGTCGCTTCGACTGCCGTTGGGGGCCTTCAGGGTTCGGCTCCGGGACTGAACTCTTGACCGTGGAGAATCTCAAGATGATCAGCGAGGCAAACGACATTAGAGTCAGGCCACTGCCGCCAGAGACTGCCGTCAGAGGCAAGCAAGTAAATCACTGCCTAGAGCAGACCGTCACGGTAACCCAGCAGCAACTGGATAACCCCTCACCGTCATTTGACCATGACACCCCGCGGCCTTTGGCTCTGGCTCTTTTAACTCAGTTGCTAGCATCGCCGCAATGCGTGATGGAGGATGTTGTGCAGGGACGGCGTGATAAGGCGGACCAAAGAAAATCAAGACAAGTGCCGGCGCCGGCGGCATCAAAGGCACCCCAAGGCCAAGGCCAAGATGCGGGCGTAGTGTTGCGATTTGCTAGAGCGACCATGATCGTCATCCTCCTTGCAAGTATCGACCTCCTCATCCCTGTATTGTTCAAGCGAGACCCGACACGAGCATATGAGTTGAGGATGGATCCAAGGCGAGCTGAATCTAGGTATCTACCGAGAATCAAGGGCAAATTACCGAAAAGCACGATCGTGCATTCTCGTTATGGGATAGTCCTCCCTTGGCCAAGGAAAAAGGCCTCGGAAAATAACAAAGACCAAGGCCAAGTGAAAGCGGCGGTCTGACACGACAGACCTGGCTACAGGGCTTATCCTTACCAATAGCGCACATGCCAGGCCATGAGTGGATGGCATCTGCCTTGTGGAGAGAGGGCATAAGCATGGATGAGCATGGCCTTGCAACCCTGACCGTTTATGCCGTGGCAGCAGATCTGGTTCAAGGCGAGATACTCCATTCGCAGGAGCAAAAATAGCGGGACGATCGGCGCGTCTGTTGTCGGTCGTGACTGAGTAATGAGGGGGTTTTGCTGGTGTTGTTGCTGGCCAGTGGTGCAGGCATCATTTACCAGGGGTGGGGACTTGAAGAGACTTGTGCGTTCTAGCAGGGGTCTTTGGAGTGCGACATGCTGCAACTGAGTAGTATTTTGGATAAAGACAACAGGCGAAAGTTCCTAATGAGTAAGTATAGCGTAGGATTGGACAAGAAGGCCTGCGATGCTGGTCACAATCGGCGATGGCCCAAGTTAAGCCAAGGATCGTTCGTGATAATGTTGGTCAAAAGCGGGACGAGAGATTGAAGGATGCGGAGACCAGGTTTTAAACGAGCAACTGTCTATCCGTAAAGGCGAGGGCCGTCGAAAGTGTTAAAGGATCTGAAGCAATTGAGATCTGATATCTCACAGTTACACAGACTGTCCTCAGTTCCACAGACTGTGTGACGGCCAACTTACCTGACACAACATCAACCAACCGCGTTGCTCGCTCGTTCAAAACAGAACAGCCACCACGCTACTCTCTCTGCATGGCATGGGCGTTTCGACACGACTCAAGCCAAAGGGATTTTATCGTCCGTGTCCGTAGGTAGCCAGAGCCAGGCCCAGGGATTGATGATCCTAGAAACATGGTTCAATAACCCTTGCTGCCATGCCCATGGCCGGCCCATTTCCCCTTGATCGACCCAGGCCCTTTCCCCCAATCGGCAGTCCGTGGCGTAAACGACGTCAGTAGCAAAACACAGGCCTTGGAGGGAAAAATGACCAAAAGGTGGTATCGGCCGTCTTCCCAAGTTTCACCTTGATCCGGCCGAGCTGAGGGGCGACCGCCAAAAGCTTAACATCTGGGGCGCTACTCGGCGATTCGTCCAAGACGAGCCAGCAATGTGGCCACCGGAGGCTGCCGAGGTGAGGGCTTCGCATCAGGGCCAGGAAGGTCTGGTATGTATCCAAGTGAGAGCAGAAAGGTACCGCGCCGTACCATACAATACCATCTGATGAGGCTGGATGATGTTGTCTGTTTTGCGGAGGGAGCTGAGACGAGACCGGGAGTCCCGGGGTGAACCCTGGCCAAGCCCGTGACAGAGGTTGCAAGCGATGGCGTGCGCACGCACGCACACGTTGTGTTTGTCTTATGAAAGGCAGAAGCCATCTTATGAGAAGATCCGGATACGCGGATGCAGGTAAAGGGAGAGAGTCCGACCGTTGTCGTGGTATTCGTAGTCATCTTGAGACACGAAGCCAAGTCGCAATATTTATCGATTGTCTCCTCACGTCATGAATAGACCAAGATGCGATGACGCGCCAATCAAAGTGGTTTGTTTATGAAGGAGTGAGACTGTCAACTTTGTGTCAATCAATCAAAGCTCTGGTCTTGTGACGGATGTGGATGGAGATGGAGCGCCTCGTGCCTGCCAATTGTTTCGCGCCTTCTTTCCTTTGCCAAAAGCATGGCTCGCACAGTGTGCGATACGGTGCGATTGATTGTGGAGAGGACTCCAAGCCCTCCTCCAACTTGATTTTCCTGGCAAAACTCCGTTACGGGATTCAAGAGGCAGCCTCGGTATTTGAACAATAGTGCTTCTAAGTACATTATCCTTATCATATGTCATGGACGAATGGATGCATTGACAGATCAGCTCCCCGTGTCATGAGTTGATTAGGACTGGTCGATTGGTTGATCGTGGACACAGTCAGCGCAGAGTAGCGCCTCGTCTCATCCGACCCAACCTTGTTCCTGGGTACCTGATCCCGTTGGCATTTGATCAAGGAAGCACCGGGAACTTTGTATGGATCTCTTGAATCTTCTTTCTGTCTGCCAAAAGACCAACGTTTTAACCGCTCGCGAGGAGAGGGAAACGCGGCGCAGCAAAGCTTGACACGCTTCTCGCTGACCAGACTTGCCAGGGCCAATTATCGACTGACTGACACGAATCGGTACCCACCGATACCTGCAACGCTCGTACTTCCCCACCTATTGACACGCCTTTAGCGCTCACCTCAGGTAGACCCAGGTCCCCTCAATTCCGCCCTCCAAGATGGACGAGGATGGACATGGACCCCTCGCGGCTCGTGATAATGTGGTTCTGGGCACAGCTGGAACCCTGGACCTGTTCAGCCACTAAATCTACAGTGGGCTCAGTGGACCATGGCCCTATAGCAGACCCCCGTGGCACAGTGTGAATCCGCATCCCAGCACCCCGCCCACTGCCTCGCTCGCTATTCCCGTTCCCGTCCATCCTTTTGCATTCGGTCGCTCCATTCCTTTCCATTTCTCTTACTTCTTCCACAAGCACGAGCCTGGCCTCGACAGCCAAAAATCTCCCACCTCCACCAACTTCAACCCTTATCCACATCAACAACCTCGCACAGTTTGTAGCGTCTCGTAAACCAAACCAGGCAGGACTACAGTACAACGACACATTCGCTCCCTGAGGCCCTCCGGCCGATACTTGGCACTTTTTTCGCTTCTCGAGCCGACGAGTAGTCCCCCTCCTTGCCGGTCCTTATCGTTTTCACGTCAGGTCCCTCGACCGTTGTTTTTGCTGTGATCCGTTCTGGACGCCCACCGATTCGAATGCATATGTCGACCCCGAACTCTATTGTCGCAACGACTTTCCTACATTTCCTTCCGACTTCGACTTCGATATCAGATTCTCTGCCCCTCGGTTCATACTAGGAGGCCGACAAAATCAGTCTGGGCTTGCAACTAGGCAAATCCCTCGACCTTCCAAGCCCTTCATCTCGAAAGGCTTGCCCCGGCTGCCGGCCCTGGTCCGAAGAGGTGCTTGGGTCCGTCAGACTGTGGCAAGAGGTCAAAGTTATTGCGCATGCCTCGCGCTCCAGGTTCGGGCAAGCGACAGCAAGGCGCCGCCAGTCACCGCGACACTCGTCATGAGAATGGCCTTGTAGGCCCGGCCAAGCGATCTTCAGACAAGAAGGGCTCAGGGCAGCTCGACAGCTCTGCTCGCCGATCCGACCAAGGCGTCGCCGGCGCTGCAGGGCAGTCGACGCCAGCCAACGGCCTCACCAACGGTTCCTTCAAGCACTGCGTTTATGATGCCTCCAACGATTCTCGCGCCAACGACGATCACCGCCGCTCCTCGCTCGGTGCCGTATCCGAAATGTCCTCCGACTCGTCCAACTCTGGCGGCGCCAATGGTGTCGTCGACGCCGGCCACCGTCAAATCGATGTCAATGCCATGAAGAACGCCGACGTCCACCGCGACTCGGGTCCATTCGATCTTGCCACCACCGTCCTCAAGACTCTACCCATGCAGGATACGCTCGCGATTCTCATCATCCTCATGCACGTCCCGTCGCTCTCACTCACGGTCATCTACACCATCTTCACGTTCCTCACCTTTGTCCCTCCCGTCACGACCAGCTCGGGCATGAATATCAACCTCGCCGAGATCTTTGACGGAAACTCTACTATGCCGTCCCTGGTCACTGTTTTGTGTATGGATTTCTTCTTCCTTCTGATATGGCTGTTTCTATGGGGTCCAATCCAGGATGCAATTCTTGATTTTGCCAAACCAGTTATTGCCATTACTCTTGGAGGAGGCACCAGCACTAGGGACGGAACTTCGAGAGGACTCACAACATGCTTCATGTGGGTGGTTGGCCATCATCTACTCCGGGGGACTAAAGCTCACTGGGGTCGCGTGGCTCGCCACATCCCGGAGCATTGGCGAATCCCTCAAGTTTTCAACAGCTCTCTCAACCCCACCTCGAGCATGTACGATAAGAGGAGTGCATATGGGTGGGTGAGGAGCGTTTTGGCTATTCACATCTTGACACAGGGCATCGTACGATATGTTCGAGAATGGTATTTGAGGCGCGAAAAGGCCAATGCCTCTGTCGGAGCCAACGATCCTGAGGCCGGGAAACCACCCAGCGTGGTAGGTGACACGGCCAACGAGGGAGGATTCGCGACGCCCGATACAGAGACAGGGCTGCAATCAGCGCCTCCTGTGTCAACAAGCAAAAAAAGAAGAAAGCAAAGCACTCAGGTTCGCCTGCAGCAACCGCTATGGGCGGCACTAGCGAGCACAAAGATTGTTGTAGTCAAGGAATATGAGTTGTCTCATGCGGCCTCAGAGTCAGCTGGGACCAACGCAACTGACATTCACAACCTTGGAAACGCTCCTTTCAACAACCAACCCAGCCAAATATGGATATCCTACATCGGAAGCGATGAAGTATGTTTTAGCACCAGCCATTTCCCCGAAATCGATGACGACGCACCGCGATCCGTCGAGTCTTCTGGTGAGGACTCGCGACCTTCCAACATCGACACTTCGAAGCCTTTCTACGTCCGGGTTAACAACGCTGTCTGGCAGCCTACGCGCATGTTTCCTGTCGAGGAATCCCCGGAGGATTCACGAGAGGGTGTGTGTTGGACGGGTGATATCTACGGACTCCGACCTGCTTCCAAGTACGAGTGCGAGTTTCTAGACAGTCAGACGGATAAGGTTCTTTTCTCGACCAGCATCAGGACCATCCAGGCCACGCAACGAGAGGCGGACGGTGTCCCCGCTCCTGTGGCCAATGGACAGCGTTCTCTTCGACCGGATTCTCCCGCCACGACTCTCAGGACTTCGCTTGCTGCGGTTGAGCTGAAGTTCAACGAGGAAAAGTCACGCCTCAAGACTCTTCGTAAGGAGTTTAAGAACCGGGCCAGCAGTCTCAGAAAGGACAATGAGCTTTTGGATAACCAACTTGCGTCTGCCGGAAACCACGACGAAAAATTCAGACAAAAGATTCGCCAACAGGAACTTGGAAAATCGCAAGCCGAGCGGGAGACCAAGGAGATTACCGATCAGCTCAAGAACTTTGACCACTCGCCTGACCTCCTCGAGCATAAGAAGAGAGTCGAGAGACAATACAGCAGTGAAAAGAAGGTTTTTGATGCAGCTCAGAAGGCGTTCAAGGAACACAAGGTCGGACTGGAGAAGGAGATCAAGGCCAAGGAGGTTGAAAAGTCCAACCTCAACACTCGCCGAAACAAGGTCGCCACGCGCATTGCCAAGGTTGAGAATGAGCTTGCCAACATCACCGATGCTAACAATCGTGGTCTTGACGAAGCCGAACGACGCAACCAGGAACGTAATATCTGGCAGGAGCATGTAGCCGGCATCGAAGCGAACTACAATGAGAGGCTTGCCCAAGTCCGTGCTGACAACGCGGCTCGGGCTGAGCACATCAGGAACGCCCAGATGCAGCTGCAGAGCTTCCACGAGTTCATCAACTCGGCCAACGGCATGGCGTACGAGCTGGCTGATGCAGGCCATCCACACCTTGGTCCTCCTTTCCAACCCACCACGACCACGGCGAGCACCTGGAATCCTGATCCCACAGCTCCTCCGCATTACCCGACCGGCCTCTGGCAGGGTTCTGGCGATGTCCTTCCTTCTGTTTCTGCTCCTGCGCTCCCTTCCATGTCTCTTTGGCAGCCCCCGCCGACTGCGTCGTCTTTTGAGCCACGAGTGACCCGATCTAGAGGACGCAGCTCCAGCATGCTGAGTAACGTCAGCGGCTTCACTCAGTCGAGCGATGAGGAGTATGCGTCGCCACCCATGGAGTCTCATCGAGTCAGACACATCTGGGCGAGTCGTACCAGGGCCAGCGGAAGCGGTGGCGGTAGCACCGGCAGCAGCGGTGATCCGACAAGCCCTTGAGTGTCTGCACAGCTGTTCGTTTGGACTTGACGGAGATCTGTAGCTGGTCTGGTGGAAGCGGCTGTTTGGTTTGATTCGAGATGGCTAGGCTGTGAATAGCTCTTGCAGGTGAATAAAAGTAGTGCCTTTGTTATATGATTTCCCAGCCAGCGTAAGGCGGTGTACCGTGACCGCTTCCCTTTGTTGTCTCTAATGTTTGTTGAGCCACGATTGGACGGATGCCGTGGTCTTGGCAGAGGTGAATGGGGTGGACCCTTTAAGCTAACCCAGCCTGGATTTGACTACATGCCATACCGACAAGGTCTACTTTGTGTTTATGGTCTAGCCGATGATATCTGGCAATGTTTCAGGGTGCGAGGGGCTCTTCCCGGTATCCATTTGACGCCATCCAAACAGCAACGTTATTCAGGTAGTTCTGAGGGTTACCATCGCCAGCCCGAGTAAATAGACGTCAAGAGAGATGAAGTCGGCTTGATCAAATTACGGCCAGCATGGCATTACCCAGTTACTCGTCCCGCTGGCGAAGCAGGTCGTAATGGTTAAATCGCGACAAGTGTTGAGTCTCCATCATCAATTCACTAAGTATATGACTTAATTGTACAACCCACACCTACCATCGATAGCGAAACGATTTCCACATGGCTTCTAAAAGCCTATCCCAACTCTTTTCATTGCGAAGATCATCCACGGTGTGCCTTTTCCAGCCTTTGCTTTCCCCTGTGAGGCTGGCAGCACGCAAGTTCCACCCCATGACGCTGTGACACAAACCCTCCCACCAGGCTCGCCCCTGCCAGACCGCGAGTGTTGATGTTGCCTTTTCGTCCAGTAGATGCGAAGCGGAATGGATGAATGTACCGAGATAGACGGTGTACTTGATGAAACCTGATCCAATGGGGATAATAAAGCAGTAACAATGATCTCCATGACTTGCTGAAAACTGGGACTTTGACTCCAAGAACATCAATCATGACTGTTTTGTTGTGCAGTTTGTATTAGGTCCTTTGGGGCCATGCCTTTATATCGAACATCTCGATATCAACGTGTTTAATAGAACTAGATCTTTCGCTGCCACTTCACCCACATTTCTTACAATCTCGCAAGTCATTATTCCCGCTTAGCTTGTCGCGTCTATTTTTTCCATTAAATTCCATTAACTATTTAATATCAGAAATAATCTCCAGGTCCGCCTTGCTCCTAGCGACAGATATGTCTTTAGTCATGGCGGGCAGTTATCGTCATTGTATTGGCCTCTTTGCCCAGCAATGACATTATCCCCGATGGTCTCGGTCCTTGGCTTTGGCCCTTCACTATTCCCTTTGTTCATGATCACTTGTTTGTTCACGGTCGGCTTCGTGGAGTCTTTAAGGTCATAGCCGCTGTGTCTTGCTTCACTCAGCCTGCTTCTCTGACATGTCGTCGCGCCACCTGGCACAGCTGTGTCCATCATCTCGGAGAGGCGGATTGTTATCAGTCACCAGAAAGTTCAAGGGACAAAGAGATGATTGTCGTGAAATGATCAACACATTCGATCGCTCGATTATTCTATCTTTGTTGTGAAATTTGGTCAGGGTATATCATCATCCATCATTATTGTAAGACCATCCCCTCAGACAGCCATGTTCCCCAGCCTCTCGGCGTTCTGGTTGTTCATGAGGTTCACCATCATCCCCTCAAGTCGGCCCAGTCTCTCCTCCATCTTAGCCAGCTTGCTGGCCAAGCTTTCCTACAGCTTGGCCTGCTTCTCAAGCTGTCTCTCCATCCTCCCCAGGCGCTGTTCCATCCTCTCCTCAGCGCGCGCCACGATGCCGCAGACCGTCTCGGTCTCGCCCCCGACGCGCTCCATCTCTGTGCTGCAAACGAGGGCCAGCTCTTTTACCTCCTCGGCGTAGCTCTCGATCTCCTCCAGCCGCGTGTTGAAATAGGCGACCTTCTTGTCCAAGGCGGCGTTCGTGATGTCGGTAGAGGTAGAGGTAGTCTGTTCACATCCAGTCAGCCAAGAGTCCATGAGCTGAGTATGTCTGCACCTCGTTATGCACTTTGAATCCTGTTCGGACAGTCGCTTCTGAGCCTCGCCTTCCAGCCCCAGAACACACCAAGTGACATCTGGACAGTCTCCACTGGTCTGTCGGAGAAGACTCGCGGGCCGTGACGCAACTAGGCGGAATGTAGACCATACTCTCGGGGTAAGCTGGAATGAAGCCGCGATTCTCAAAGCCATGTATCCAAGACTGAGCTTGGAGATACCCATTCATTGTTCGGGGTGTCCCACGATAGGAGCCGAGTCTCCGCGAATTACAAACCCATCTCCGAACAAGGTATCTTGGGGCATGACTTTGAGGATCTGGAAGCGACCTGATCTGCTAGTCCAAGCTGTGCTTGGAGATGTTCATTTGGGCTGCGCCCGAACATCTGGATCGCAGGTCAGGACTCAGCCTCCAAGTGGCAGCATCAGAAGATGCCATCACTGGTCGCCAAGCTGAGGAACTTTGTACTTCTGGCTCATCCGCAAGGAAGAGGTGTCCTCAAGGAGTGCAAGCGAGGGTGGATGAGAAAAGAAAAGCAGACATACCTTCTGGGGAGATGGAACAGGAGTTGACATTTCGACATCGTCCTGCGAGAGCGCTATCAGTCAAGTTCAAGCTCAAGGGAGGCCAGGCTGTGTAACTCACATTCTCAGAGGTGGATGCACGAGGGGCAGGCAGCGGAGCATAAGCGGCACGATCAAGCTTACCCAGCTTTGCCGTGATAGATCAGTTGCTTCGAGACATGGTAGGAAGGGTGGGCGGGTTGGATGCGCGAAGAGTTGGAGTTATGGGTGGAAGGCAGGGTCGAAGGTAGAGAAGAAAAAGTAAGAAGAGAAAGTTCTTTGTTCGTCGCCAGGTGTGATTAAAGAAGAAGAAAGAAGAGATGTTGAGGGGAGAGGAGAGGGGTAAATATAGGCAGCCGGCAGGGCGGTGGGAGATTTACTGATTGCGCGGTGATTCTGCCGGGTGTTTGCCCTATTTTTCCTAATTCAGTTGTCTGATTTTCTGATTTCCTATTGTTCTGCCTGGACAATAGGTTAGAGTGGGTCCTTTTCTCACCGCGTCGCGGGCAGAAAGTGAGGTTCAAGTGAGGTTGATGTGAGGTTGTTGTGATGTCGGCTGGCCGGCACTGCCAGCACTGGCACCGGAGGTTGATCCCCGCACAACAGACGAAAGCAACTCCTGCTCTTCTGTTGCAGTAAAACAATCTCATTCAAATCATTCACAGCATCATTTGGGTCATTATTGCCTAGTTTTCAAGATATCACTCTCCAGTTCCCATTTACCCCTGAATCCATACTGGGCGTCAGACACCCAACTCACCACCATGGCTCGCGCTCGGATCAGAAAGAACCCTCGTCGGCGCAGAAAAGAATACGAGAGGAAGAAGCTACTACGAGACCTTTGTGCTGCTGTTGACCAGAAGGATGCCCAGGGCGATGGCACGGGGTCAGCCGCCACTGCCCTGCCCTCGAACAAAGACGCATCCGGCCCAGAGACCGCATCCACAGCCGATCAGAAGACTCCCACCTCAGATTCCAAGAAGCGTGGCAAGCCCCGAAAAGTCCCCGTGAGTTTTCCCTTCCTTCCCTCAAAGCCTGTTCATCCCCTAATCCCCTCTAACAGGACCGCCACTACTATGATCGCCCTGGCAAGATGGAGCGCCAGTATCTGGGCCTCCAGCGCCGCGTCACATCCGCCGTTGACGACAAGATTGCGCAGGGGTCCGCCGCCCTTGACAAGTGGAAGCGGGATGCCAGTGTCTTCATGGACAAGTTCAAGCGCAAGGGAGAGGAGGAGCGCGAAATGATGAAACGTGACCTGAACCGCGTGCGGGATTTCCATGGTGTCCGGCTTGGATTTCTCGAAAATCGGATCGACACCCTGAATAAAAGGGTTAGGGAGGTCAGGGAGAAATGCTACAAGTTAAAGGACTAAGCCAAGGGCACGGGATGAGTCTCGTCTATGTCGACAACGCACGTTGACTAAATGATTTTTCACTATGGGAAAATGTATTTCAAAGGGACGATTAGCGGCAGGTTACTTGGCACGGTTTCGGTTGATAAATGTACCTCCTTTGTGGTAGTGAATGTGCTTCTGTGATTTGCTCTTTCGCATGCAGTTGCATGAAGTCGTAGTGAGAGCCTCAAACGTCCGTGTGGAACCTTTTGCATTAAATCATGGCCCTTGATGGGAGATCCCATCGCATGTTCACGTCACAGAAAGAAGAAGGAGGGAAGAGGAGGGAAGAGAATAAAGAGTCAATCTAATGAAATACAACGAAAGCAATAAACAACACCGTGATTAACCACCCAGTGCATCACCAATCCTCAATTTTTGTTCAAACTTCAAAGGAGCTGGCCAAAGCCATCTACCCTAGACCTCACACCAGCCACATTTTCAGCCACAGCCACACTCCAGGGGACATGCCTCCAGGACTGGACAGCGACGCCAGCTCTCAACACGACAACTTACAAGTATCCCCCGCGGCGGAATGCGGTCAAGGTCACGTCTTTTCTCACCATAATCGCCTGGAGATGACTCCAACAGCGTCATGGATTTTGTGAGTCTCCCGTAGACGTGCTTCACCCGCAGATCTGGGGTCCCCTCCCCTAGGGTACCTAGGTAGCTAACTGTCCCTCGTCATGATAGTGGTCGCGCCTGTTGAGCCCCCTCTCCTCCGGGAGCTCCCGCAAGGACCAGGCAAAGGATCCTGCGAAGCGCCTTCACCGGTTCGAGAAGGAATACGGCCATTTACTTGTGAGACGCCGCCGACGTGCCCTCATGCATGCCACCTTTGCTGACCGACCCAGTCGACTTGGAGGACCTCGTCCAACCTATCTCGAGATAGCGACGCTGCCGAGACACTCGAGATCCGCCTCCAAGAGCTCACCAATATTCTAAGCGACGAGAGCCGCCGACCTCTTCCACATCCATGCATCCAGTACTGCTCGCTTAAGCAGATCTACATTCCCATCGGCAAGATCGCCACGACCTCATACAATGAGTGGATCATAAAGGAAGCTGTCCTCTTCTTTGCGACTCTGATTGAGAGCGAAGAGGAAGCATTCGTTGAGAACCAAACATTTGCCGCCAGTTTGACCAATCTCCTCGTCCGCATCACCGGCGTTAATAGTGTGCGCCTCGGTTTGGACACTGAGTCGCGCGTTGTCGAGCTTGCATTCAACATCACCACCAAGATTCGGCTGGACCCGAGTATCTTGCCAGCATGGTTCAAGACGCACCGCGGCGTGGCGCTCCAGCAGAGGGAGAAGGACGAGGATAATCGCGAAGCATTTGTTGGACGAACGCAACGAGCCGACTTTCCTCTGTTTTATATCCTGATGGATTATATCCATCATGAGGGCAAGGTGGGCGACTTTGCACGAACGGGCTTGCTTTACGTCATCGAGGCGGCATCGAGTTCTGGACCTCTGGAGCAGTGGATTGTTGAGAGCGACCTATCAACATTGATGGCCACTGGTCTTGGTGCTCTTTACAGCCAGCTGAGCCGCAAGCTGGTGATCGACCATCTCCCTCATGACCTACCCCCTATCCTCGCCTTCTCCGACTACGAACATCCTACTTCTAATTATGAGATTATCAGCTCGTGCTCCCCCGAGTTTCAGTCTCACCTTGAGGTTTTTCTCTCGCATCTTTTGTTTTGGCAGGATGTCTTGAACCACTGTCGGTCGGTGGAGGTCAAGTCAACTCTGCTGGAACACTTTCAAGTTATTTTTCTACAACAGCTATTGTGAGTGTGTCCTACAAATGGTGCCAACCCATACTGACAATCTAGATACCCCTCACTGCTCGAATCCTCTGATATTGATGGAGGCTCGTCAGTAGCTGTATTGACTTATCTACGACGCATCCTCGAATCCCTTGATCACCCTGATATGATTAACCTTATTCTTCATTACCTCCTGGCTCTGCCCGACTCTGTATCTTCTGGGCGGCCAGGCTCGAGCTCATCAGTTAGCAAGGCACGAAAGCGCAAGTCGATGGATCTTGCTACCATGCTAGCTGAGAAGTCTGACATTACGGCTACCCCTTTACTGTTCAACCTCGTGGACCTCATCCTTGCGTGTCTGAGGTCACAAAACCAGCAGACAATTCACGTCACTCTGCAGCTGGTGTCGGCTATTCTCAAGCGACACCACCGATATGCTGTCATTACTCTTCTGAAAACCGAGATCCTCCCTCTTCAGAATACTGTTCGAACAGTCGGAGCGCAAGAGCAAGAGGTCGAATACATCATGTCACTGGCTGGAACAATAGGAGGAGACGACAGCTTTGACGAGGTGTACGAGGCTGTTTTGAGGGATACCATGTCCAAGCTTGAAAGCCATCCATGCTCACTTAAGCTTGTTGCGCCAAGGGTGTCCACCACCAACCAGCGACTCCCTGACAGCCTCCCCGGAGCGCCTAGAGACGTTGGAGAGCATACACTTCGACCCGATGATCCCCTCCTCAATGCGCTGCTGGATCTTCTCGAGACCTTCTTTGTCAACCCGGTGGAGACCAATCTCTCTGTGACAGAAACACTTGTCAACCTGGCCATCTGCGGTTTTATGAAGATTGAAGGATGGCTTGCGCGTAATCCAACTACTTACAAGTATGACGAGGATGAAAAGAAGCAACGCAAGCATGACGATGATGAGACAGTGGACACCGAGATGGATGAAGACCTTGAAGAGCTACCGACGTCTCCTGAGCAGGAGCAGCTCAAGGCTATGGAAAGATGCCGACTACGACCCCAATGGTCACAGGCTTCTCTGCCGCGAGTCTTCAACGTCCTCAAGAGGTTGGAGGAGCAGGTTTTGTCATACAAGCAAACTGTACCTCGCTTTGAAGAGCTGGTGCAACAACGACGTGATGCTTTTAAGACAGCGGATCAGATGCTGCACAGTTCGGGCCCTACTCCAAAGCCCACTCCCGCACAGCAGGATACGCCCGATCGACGAAGTCTTGAGGAAGCCTCCCGCAATGGATCTCCATCTCGACCTTCGGCACTTGAGGGCCTAGCTCACCGTCTGCTTTCGGAATTGGGAACACCTAGCCGCCCTAACAGTCCTCGAGGACGCAAAGAGCTATCTCGAAGCTCTGGAAGTCTCAGCGGGACACAGGGCAAGTCAGGCTTGGCTCCCTCGAAGGAGCTCTCGCATAGCAGAGGACGAGGCACGCCTGGGCGCAGCCACTCCCCATCCAAGGGACGAGACCATATTGACCCAACTCAGAAGGCCAAGGAGGAGGCACTTGCTCGACAGATGGCAGAATTTGCGGCCATGGACCAGACTATCCTTGCTAAGAGGGTTGGCCTTCCAGAGCCCAAGATTGACCCAATTCCTCTCACCTTTGATAAGAAGCCGATGCCCGAGCCAATTGAGACGGTAGAGATAGAGGAAGCTGAAGATGCGAAGCCGGCACCCCCTGATGCTGAGAACAAGGATGAGTCGAAGCCGGAGACTGACGAGGCTGGGGCCGCTGAGGCCGCTGAGGCCGTTTCCCCTGAGCAGGAGGCTCCTAAACCCGAGGCTGAGGAGACTGTCAAGTCTGAGGAAGCTGACAAGGTCGAGGAAGTCGCTCAAACTGAGGTTACAGAGGTGGTCAAGACTACTGAGGCTGAGGTCTCTGAAGCTAAGGATCCTAAAGCTGAGGCTCTAGCTGAGACTCTAGAGGCCCTAGAGGCCGAGGCTCCCGATGCTGTCGCTCCCAAAGCAGAGATGGTCCCACCAGAGATTATCGAACCCCCAACTCCCGAGACCAAGACCGAGAGGGAGCCTCCAGTCACAGTATCAGTCTCTCACATCATCACCAACGTCATTATCCTACAATCCTTCCTGTTCGAACTGGCGAGTCTTGTCCAGGTCCGGGCGGGTCTATTCGACGAGGTGCGGTTCGTGTAGCACTGCGTCGCGAGGTGGTAACGTTTCTCGAAAACAATATCGGAGAGTATTCTTACGATTGATGAGTATCTGTTAGTAGACGGCTTGGGAGGGGTGCTTTTGCTTTGTAGACTAGGCGCGAATGGGTGGATAAGTGATTGAATTACTAAAGCCGAGGCCGTGTTCTCGGGTCTGGTTAAACGTGACGTCTATGGATAAGTGTAACTTGATCTTGTGCTTGTGATTCGTGTATTCGTGATATGCTTGTAACTCAACGCCCGCTTATGCTATGAATCATGCTATCATCATCGTCATTTTGATGGGTTCGTTTCATCCCATTCAATCCATCTCCTTATGACTCCATCTACCGCTCTGATACCCTCCCTCGTCGCCTCCACCTCAAACCACTCTCTATGCTCCCTCCCGCAAGCCTCACATTTTCCCCCGTTCGCCTTGAGCCCCATACCCGCAAGTTCAATATGCACCAGCCGTTCAACACGGTGCACGTGGGTCGTCATATGTGGTACCACGCCCGACGACTCCTGCGACCCAGGAAGGTAGGGGTAGTACCGTAGCATCTCCACTTCATGACCACACTGCCTCTGCCATTGATTCAGCCGGCGCTGGACGTTGGAGGCGCGACCAATCTTGAGGAGCATGGTGGAGCGGGTCGTGGATGGGTCTGTGGCTGCGAATGAGGAGACTACGGCGCTTGGACGACGGGATCGTGGAGGACGGTTTGGTGAGGGAGGTGAGAGGAGGGAACGGGCGGCGTCGACGGGTGGAGAGGTTGAGTCGGAGGTTGGTGTGAGCCAGAACATGTAGATGAAGCCTGGTTCTTCTGAATCTACGAATGGTCGTGCTAGCTCTGTCATGAGAGCAGAGGCAGTTGTCGCGTCTAACGAATCGGAGATCAAGTCTTTGGAGCTTGTGGACTTGCGAGACCGACGGGAGGATTTGCCGGGGGATGTATCCTGCGAGGCAGATAGGTGTTGCTTGGAGTTGCGTTTCGGAGGAACGGGTATGGATGTTCGCTGAACGGGACGAGGTTGAGGACGCGCCGGACGAGGCGAGGGAGCTTCTTCGAGGGGTACAGAGAAGCAAAAGCAGCAGGAAAGAGTCTGCTTTGGCTTTGGCTTTGGCTTGCTCGTCTTCAGTGCACTATCCGTTCTCTGCCTCCTCTTCTTCTTATCCTGCAACTCCACCAAGCCCAACCTATCAGCCAACGTATCCAAACTCGTGCGTCCCTCAAGTATAGGCGTCGCAGTAGCTCTCGGACCGGGACTTGAATGCGCCGACATGCTCGCCTGCTCGCGATGCTGCCAGCAGTAGAGGGACTCATCGCGGGGGTCAGGCGTGCTTGGTCTAGAGGTTGGCGGCTTTGCGGGTACGGGACGACGGCAGGGTCGGCCGTTGGAGGTTATGCCGCGGCATGTTGAGGATGGGTTCTTGGAGTCGGAGCGGGAGAGGAGGGATTCGGGGGTGTTGGCGACAAAGGGCATTGCTGGTGATGTCTTTGGATTGGATGGATGTCCTTTGCCGGGTGACGTTTGAACTGGGTTGAAGTAAAGTTCAAAGAAAGAGAAACAAGGACCCAGTAACCCCTTTTTGACTCAAGGCCAAGCTGAGGAAAGTGATTCAGGGAGAGGCCCGCTCAGGGACCGCCCGAGAGATTGTTTTTTTTCACATCTTGGTTGGTGGGCGAAGCGCGGTGAACCAGCGAGGCTGGGCTTGGATGGGTTGGAGTGTCGTGTCTGGTAGTGAGTTGTCGTGGCTTGGTTGTGTGGCTGTGCAGGGGCGGCGAGAATGGGGAGGCAGCCACCAAAGAAGTGATGATGTGTTTGATACTTATGTTAGTTGGGGATTGAAAGTGATTGATTGATTGTGAGATGGATAAATGAGATGTTGATCACGGTCGGGGATTGATGGGAGGATGTTTGGTGCGACGTCGTGGGGGAAGCCATCATGAGAACTTTCGTGCGCACACATGGGTGTCATGACATGACAGAAATTGTCAAGAAAGAAGAAAACAAATGGTATTAAAGGACATATGAAGGGTATTCGGATTGTCTTTTTTTTGATCTTTTGTTAAGATGTGACTTATCTGCCTTTGGTGCAACCCGAAAATGACAAGGAACAATTGACTTGAAGATATGCATTGGGTGGAGTCTCTTGCGCTTGCAGAGAAAACCATGATGGCGTACTTTGTATTCTCATCGCTGTGAAACTCGCTGGGTTCTTTAATACGTGCTGAGAAGGGGACGCGGAATAGGTAGGCAGATATTGGGTTGCGATGAAACTTTCTACCCTCACTTGACGTGCTGTTTCCACCCTGTCAATCCTCGAAGAACAACATCATGCTTCATTTGTTATCGGTGGTTGAAGTGATGGCGTAGTCCATAAAACTTGGAGAACGTCTGGTTCTATAGCACCACCTCTATCATGTCAACTTTGACGGCCAATTGCACGCTCACCATTGATCCGCCATGTCCTGCAATGTCGGGGCTGGTAATGGAAATCTCAAAACATCTCATCTGGCTCTGCTCTGCGATGAATGTTCGTTTTGTTAGGAGAGGCGAAGAAGCGGATTGGAAACCTACTAGATTTAAGTGCGACGGAAGTTGAGGGAGGTGAGTACTTATTCTCACTGGTCTATGTACACTTGCGGTATGTGTTGTTTCGCAAGCTAAAGAAACAGTTTGTTGTATATTGGTCAAGCCCACTGGACAAGTTGAATGAAAGCGTCGAAATTTACATGTCAATATGAATCAATCAAGTCCAAGTTACGCCGTCGAGTCATGTTAGAAATACAGATCGAGAGGACTGATTGTCTTGTATAGGGTTGACGCTGACGCCATGGAGCCATCAAGGTTCTTTCACTCTTCACATGGCTAACAAGGTAATCCCCCGTCTGAATGCATAGAAGAAAAATATTCATAGTCAATTATTCATGTCTAGTTAAAACAAACCGTGATTTATGCGTCTTCCGTAGCTATGTAGTCCGTGATGCCTTTGTTCATGGAAACCCGCCCTGAACGATTCCCTCAATCACGCTCCAAATCAGAGTTCCAATGACAGTTATCTCTTTATCAACTCCTGCATGGGTTGGCGCAAGCCTTGAGAGTTATCGGCCACCTCACAATTCACACCAGGTAGCGGCGACACCTTGATGGCCACCCCTTCGACCTAACACTTCAGATTGACGGCGATGGCGAAGATGGAGCTGGTGACGATGCCTCGCTCAAAAAGTTGAACCCGACAATTCCTTCGGCCACAATCTTATCTTGACCAGATTCACGTCGTGAGTAGAGGGACACGCGACGTCCAATGATGCCATCGTTGCCGACTTCCAGAGAGAGCGGTCTTTCTAGCGGGAGCTCAACAAAGGTGTCTGGTGTTGGTCTGGTAGTTGGGAAAGCGAATTGACGAAATAGGCCGCAGTCGCTTGCTTTTCTTGTCATGTCGCCGCTGGAACTGTTCACGTATTAGTGCGGGGTAGAGTGGTCAGTGGAGGTTGACTTACTGGATGACGACACGTAGATCTGAGAGGTTCTTGATATCGCACTCATCACTCGGTGTTAACCTCGCGTGTGTTGCACTTGAACTTCCAGGACATCCAGGAGTGTGAAAGGCGAGGTCTGCGCAGAGATTGGAGGTTGTCGCGTTGATGGGAGGGTTGAGAGCCGCCAGGGCGCCTCCTCGAGGTCGGTTAGAGTTGTCAGGGCCACACATGATGATTGATTCTGAGAAGATGTTGAAGAAGTTTGTAAAAAGAGGAAGAAGAAGAAGAAGACAGTTATAGCAATAGTAAAGGACACTCCATCATGGATCTCTCTCATAGTCTCTCACTCACACTGACCATAGTTTCATAGCTCGGAATCGCTTTGTCCCGCCAAACTTGCTCACTCGAAATTGACCAATCACAACCTCACATTCCATAACGCTGTTCCCGAATCGGGCAATCGACGGTGAGCAAGTTTGAGCACCTTGATGACCCTCTTTGAACAGCGCTTCGATAAATGAATGAGAATCGATTTATGCCTTTTGTTTATGAATAGGTAGGTATGATTAATAATTACCCCTCTGACGCAATTCGGTGCTTGATTGCCCGTAGGGTCTTTGTCCTTCCGTCATGTTCCTCCAGCTCCCACTTCTACTACCCCTCTTCTTTGCCTCTGCTTCTTCTTCTTCTCTTCTTTGTGTCAAACAATACTCTCTAGCTGAGAATACCTGCCATCTGTCTGCCATGTCTGTTGGAACTTACTCTCTCCCGGCGTTGCCGTACGCCTACGATGTGAGCAACACCACACACCCCCCGGACTTTGCTTTGTGCCCAGTACCCCAGACAATGAGCTGATTTCTTGTATCACAGGCCCTTGAGCCTAGCATCTCGGCTCAGATTATGGAGCTCCACCACAGCAAGCACCACCAGGCATACGTCAACAACCTCAACGCTGCCCTCAAGACATACGCCTCTGCCACATCGTCCAACGACATTGCCGGCCAGATCGCTCTCCAGTCGGCCATCAAGTTTAACGGTGGCGGCCACATCAACCACTCTCTCTTCTGGGAGAACTTGAGCCCCTCTAGCTCCCCAGACTCCAAGCCCGACAGCGCTCCCACCCTTGTCGCCGAGATCTCCAAGACCTGGGGCAGCGTCGAGTCTTTCCAGGAGGCCTTCAAGAAGACCCTGCTAGGCCTGCAGGGAAGTGGCTGGGGATGGTTGGTCAAAGATGCCCACGGCCTGCGCATCGT
Source organism: Fusarium sp. NRRL 66088 (assembly GCA_013186415.1). Classification (NCBI taxonomy): domain Eukaryota; kingdom Fungi; phylum Ascomycota; class Sordariomycetes; order Hypocreales; family Nectriaceae; genus Fusarium; species Fusarium sp. NRRL 66088. Next base: position 25,866 of record JABCKD010000224.1, read on the forward strand.
CACCACAAAGGACCAGGATCCCGTCGTCGGGGGTGAGGTGCCCATCTTTGGCGTTGACATGTGGGAGCATGCCTACTACCTGCAGGTGAGTTTGTAGCACAAGTTTCATCATCACAATATCGGGTTGGCATCTGACTGGGCGGATAGTATCTCAACGGCAAGGCTGCCTACGTTGATAACATTTGGAATGTGATTAACTGGAAGACATCTGAGGCGCGATTTGTTGGTACTCGGGAGGATGCTTTCAAGGTTCTGCGAGCTTCCATCTGAATTGGGGAAAAAGAAATGAGCAGGGGCACACAGCATTAAACAGGTGAACAATGTCGAGTTCCCTTTTAGATGGAGGTAGTCTTACACGCACAAAGCATGGCAAGACCTATGCTATGCATTCAGCTAAATGTTGTCATTCTCCATCACAGTATCTCCCAGTGACACTATCAACGTGCTCAACGTCTTACACTCTATCCTCAAGTCTCGGCTGGTTACCAAGGCCACGGCCAGCATCTGAATCGCCCAACAGAACGTTGCGTAACTTGTTGACCGCCAAGTAGGCCTCCCATTGTGACGAGGTGCCTGCTGATTAATTACCGTGCAATGTCGTTGTTGTCTCCCCCCTTTTACGAGTCACATTTTCGAATCCCGCCTTGTAATGCAGTCTTCCGTTGGGAGCTGAAAAAAAGAAAATGAAATTTGCCGTCTACCCGTTTAATCGAGGCTCTATATGCATGTTTCCACCGCCAGCCACACACGCGCCAAGATGTACTGCTGCTTGTCTCCCCTGACTATTCTTGGTCTGCGGTGATGACCTGCGTGTAACCATACTAGACAAGGTTATAGAATTGGGACAACGTATCTGCGACACTGCTGCGCGTTTGTGTGGCGGGCTGACCGGGACTGTGCATCGTGGCTGTTTGGACGCAGGTACCTGGGCTGCACAGTTGGATCTGCACGGTCAAAGAAAGGCTTGATTGACTTTTCTTTGTAAAATCGAGATAATTCATCAAAAAAAGGCACTTTTGTTGCAGACGGGATAGTCCGTGGTAGACGTGATACTGACTACAAGTAGTTGTGCGTGATAAAACCCGTGATACGTCTTACTGACTCAACCTGTGCTCAGAGTTGTATAATAGTGCCAAATTCCAAGCCGAGGGCTGGCTTGGTCTATCGACTTGGGCCCCCACACACCACGGGTCGAGGCATGTATAGGCTGTCATGATTATTTTAAGAAACCGGGCTTGTGCTGATGGATAGGACAAGGTAAACAATGGCGTTTTGTCAAAAGGAGTCGAAAGGCTGTAGATCAGCGGAAAGGCGAAACTTTGGCGTCTGTTGCTTTCCGCCCATATACTAAATCTAGCATCCCCCCCTATTAAACGGCTTCCCGATAATGGGCAAAGATGGCCTTGCCGTGCGGCCTGCGTTTGATCACCTTCGGTGCGACGGTAGCTTGCAGCTGGGTTGCCTGGAAAGTAGACGTCGAGAGATGTAGACTTGTGCGAGGGACTGTCCTGGAAGGGGGGAAAGAATGGGTATAAAGAGGGGAGGATGAGGAGGATGGAAAGAAAAGAATCTTCTCAAGTCAGTGAGACCAGAACAACTGGTACGCTTTTGTCATTCGTTCATCCCCTCTCTACTTCTCTGTCGTTACCTTTCTCTACCACTACCCTCGCTTTCTACTCTCGAGATGTCTCGTCTCGCTCGCTTCACCCTCGTCGGGCTTGGGTATGTTAGAGAGTCATTCTTTGTCTTGAAAGTTGACTGACGTTTTATCTTGTCTAGGGCCTCGGTCGCTTATGCTCAGACTTACACCACTACTGTCACGGTCACTGAGTGTGCTTCGTCTTGTTACTCTGTCATCTCGCAGTGTACCTCGACTGAGTATCCTACTTCTTGTGCTGGGAGTGTGACTTCTACCCTCGGCTCTGACACTTCTGTCGAGGTTCCAACTGGTTCTTCGTCTGAGACGTTTATTGTCGTGACTACTCCTCGAACCAAGATTGTTGTCCCTACTTCTTCTGCTTCCACTCTGCCTGGAAACACCACTTCTGAAGCTAGCCCTTCTACCTTTTCCTCTGGCACTGCTTCTTCCGAGACTCCTCTTACCATTTCCGATTCTACTACCGTTTCAGAGGCCTCCAGCGCTCATCCTGAGGGGACTTCCTCTCAGTCTGAGATTTGCACTGAGCCCTATGGATGCTCCTCCAACACTCCCTCGCAGAGCATGGAGACTTCCACCTCTGTTACCAACCTTGAGACCATGCCTACCTTCATCCAGAGCGTCGACTCTAGTGCTCTGCCTTCCGTTACCTCGGCTGAGACTGAGGTTACCACTTCTGCCTCTAGCAAGGTGACTTCTGACTCGGGATCTTCTACTTTGGTCGCTAGCACGGAGACCTCTGCTCTTCCATCTGCACCAACTGGTAGTGAGACCTTCAACACTTTCTCTGAGCAGGACACCACCTCCACCGAGGACACTGGTAGCTCCACCACTGAGGGAGTCTCGACCACTACTCTCCGATCGGTTATTACCAGCCAAGTCACCGTCTCCGAAAGTGCCTCTACCACCTACGAAGAGAGCTCCAGCACTGTCTCTGAGCAGGGCAGCTCTACCTTCACGGAAGACACTGGTAGCTCCACCACTGACGAGGTTTCTACAACTACTCTCCGATCCGTCATCACTAGTCAAGTCACTGTCTCCGAGAGTGCTTCCACGACCTACGAGGACTCTACTACGCTTTCAGAGCCCGAGGAAAGCATCTTCTCTATCAAGACTCGCCAGTCTTCTTCCCGAATCAGCTTTGTTAGCACCACTGAGGATGCCAGCACCGAGACGGATCAGACCCCATCCTCTACCGACTCGGTCTCTGAGGGTACTTCTGTCACCAAGCTGACTTCCCAAATTACCATTACCCAGACTGAGTCCTCTTCTGGTGTTGAGTCGACTGGTACCCCTGAGGATACCACCAGTGAAACGGACCAGAGTTCCTTCTCCACCGGCTCGGTCTCTTCTGAGGGCACTACTGTCACCAAGCTGACGTCTCAAATCACCATCACCCAGACTGAGTCTTCCTCTCGTATTGAGTCGACCGGTACCCTTGAGGACACCAGCAGCGTAGTCTCCTCCGCCAAGCCATCCAGCACTGGAGCCACAACCTCCGAGACAGATTCTCTGTCCATCCAGAGCACCAGTGTTGAGAGCCCCTCTTCCAAGACTTTTATCACTACTGGATCTACTGGCAGTGTATTCAACCCCGAGTCTACCTCCAAGGTCCCTTCTCGTACCAGCGAGACCAAGTCCACCAAGACTCCCTGCCCACCATTTTCTCACACTCATGTCTACCCCAACACCACTGTTGTTCACAGCACCGTTGAGGGAGGTACCGACTCTTCTGCGCTCCCTGGCAGCTTCACGTCTACCTCGGTCCTTGACGATGGGGACAGCTCTTCGACCGCTCCGGGTGTGACGGTTGAGACTGCGACGACTGGTGTTCAGACCTCGGAGAGTGAGCTTCCTAGAACCTCGAGCACTGGAGAGGCTTCTGGCACTGAGTCTAGCTCTGGAAGCGTTGGTACCGGGTCTTCTTGGCTGCCCACTCCTTCTTCCGACACTTGGTCTACCCCCGGAGTTACGACCGAGTCTACCACCGCCGAATCAACTGGCACTCTCGTCTCTTCTTTGTCTACGCCCGCCTTCACCACCTCCACTGCCACCGAGTCCGTTGAAACCTCTACTCTCTCCGAGCCTGCCTTGTCCACCACCAGCGCCGATGCAAAGACAACCGGTCCCTACGGATACGACTTTGGCACAGACAGCTCCTGGGAAACCTCAACCATCAAACCTACTACCAGCGGCTCCTTTGCATCCAGCGCCGACGCCGTGGGCTCCTCCTCCTTCTCTCCTACCACCTTCATGACGACCAGCAAGGCCGACGCCACCACCACCACCGAACCCCCCTATCAGCCTCCCGCCTACGAGCCTCCCTCTTACCGCGCTCCTGCCGGTAAGCGCTGGGGTTTCGGGTGGTAAAAAGTTACAAAGTAGGGCGTGTGTTTTGTCAAATGAGTTGACGTCTTCTTTTTCTTTCTTGACTTTCGTTCGTGTATCTGGGATGCTTGATCTTTGGGATACTTGATACTTGACATACTTGGGGGTTTAGATAATTATGAGGTAGAAAATATTTAGGAATTGATCCTTGACTGTGATTTGATGTTTTGTCCTTCGTGATCTAGACCGGATTCTTTCTTACCAGGCCTCCGAGGTACTCACACTATTATGAAGACCTGGCTTGAAGGCGAGCATCGTTGCACTTGTCCCTAAAGAGCCCCAAGATCATCGACGCCAAGGACCACGAAGACATCCATGGATGACTAGAGGAGAGGAGAAGTTGCGGCGAATCTAGTAAAGACTGAACTCCGAGACAAGCGGCCACTTCAGCCTGCCACGGTACTGGCACTTGCGGCGTTCAAACAATCATGTACGATATAATCATCCAGCAGGGGGAACGTGGGGGCTGGGGTGGCCGCGGTGGCGGCATCGAGACGAGGCGTTCTCGCTCAAGGTAGAGCGCCCTCAGCTGATCCTCATCTAATTTCTAGACTCATTTTTATCTAAACTTTATAGCATATTTCCTAAATTTAACCTATATTTAGACCTCCTTGAATTAACATTTAATAATATTTATTAAATGTAGTCTCTTATTAATCTATCATATTGTACAAGGCTAGGGAACTAATCCCCCTAATATTATGATAGCTACGATGCTCGCCTTTATCTCATTATGCAATCCAAGCCACGCCGACCAAAAACATCAACGGCCGCAGCCATTTCCAGGTCCTTGACTTCAGCAACATGTATTCACATGCCACGAATTTCTCAGTCACTGTGACTTTTGTCATTCGCAAGACGAGAGCCAATCAAACAGCCTCCAGCAAGTTGCATCTCTGAGGTGCCAGTGATACCTCCGCCTTGGGCGTAGCCCCTTCGACGAGACCCTTTTCGAGGGGCTCAGGCGAATAGACGATTCGTCATGATGATGTTCAACCCGACGGACGTCAGATGGTCATTTCAGTAAAAAGGATCAATAATTTCTAAACAGAATTCCTCTTCTGCATCAATTGCGTTCTCAACCATCTCGACCTCCTGCCAATCTTCCCCATCAAGTAAAGGTACAGTACCTTATGTACACAACCGTTGAGACCCAATTATAGATTGACCAATGGTAATTCCAGCCAAGGGTGGGTCGATCTGATCGCGACAAAAATAACGTGGAACCTAAACCTTAATGTGCGCCACATCTGGAGTAATTGCCAACGTCTCAGACCTTGATATCTTCCACCACCTTTTCATTGTCCGAAGAATCGGCACCCATGGGACGCAAGCGACCTTCCTTGAGTTCCTTTTGCATCCTCTTTGCTACCGTGACCGGGTTTTCTCCGGAAGCAAATATGTTGTCCACCATTTCGAGGTCCAAGTTGCTGGTTTCCGGGAAGAACCACCAGGTCGCAACAACAAACACGTAGTTCGTGATGGCGAATATCAGATAGCTCTTCCAACCTATTCTCTCTATCAATATCGGAGTAATCATTACTATGAAGAAATTCCAAAGCCAATTGCTGCTTATTCCGAAAGCTGTGCCTCGAGCTCGAGCTTTGAGTGGGAGGATCTCGGGGACGTAGACCCAGGGGACGCAGTTGACGGAGAATCCGAAGAAGAGCTGATAAAGGAAGAAGAAGGTAACGGCGGCCGAGGCGCACTTCTCGCCGTTGGAAACGTTCTGGGCCTGGGAGAGCAGGATGGCAATCATCATCATGCAGAACCCTAGGCCGAAGGAGCCCCACATCATCGTTTTTCTGCGGCCCATGCGGTCCAGGGCAAGTGCGGGTAAGATGGCGCCAACCATGAACATGATCTGGATACAACCACCAAGGATTTGAGCCATATGAGCAGTTGTTCCAACGTTTGTGACGAGGACAGAGGGGATGAAATATACGACCAAGTTAATGCCACCCATTTGATTCATGAATTGCATTCCCCAGGCCATCATGACTCTGCTGCCGGTCTTGACGCGGTCGTTTTTGAAGCAATCGACCAGGGAGACTTGGGCCTCCGCCTCAAGCTCGATAGCAGCCTCAATTGCCTTGGTTTGCTCTATAATCCAAGCGTCATTGACGTCTTTATCATAGACATAACACATGACGGCAATTGCGTCGTCGCGGCGGCCGTGTTGGAAGAGCCAACGGGGGGAGTCGGGGAGAGCAAATACGAGGACGACAACGAGGAGAGCAAAAACGATTTGAAATGCAAGAGGAAGTCGCCATGCCATTGCACCGCCTGCATATGAGAGGCCGAAGTCGAACCAGTAGGCAAAGACTATGCCGACGCCGACAAAGAGGGACTCTGAGGCGATGAGGCGACCACGGTATTTGGCCTCGCAGAGCTCAGACTGATACCTGAAATGGGATTAATTAGGGGCCACATAAGAGCCAGGAGAAAGGTTATGAGTCGCTTACATGGGCACAGTTGAAGTCTTCATGCCAGTTCCAAAGCCGGTCACTACCCTCCCAATAACGAGATGAGGGACATTGTAGGCCGTGGCTTGAAGCGTCGCGCCGATGATGACTAGAGCCATCGCGACCCAAATAGTCATTCGTCGGCCAAGTTTATCAGCAGTGAAGAAGTTGACTAGCACGGAATGTTAGTCCCCCTATTTGTGAGTCGGTAGCCGTACGCCCAAGCACACACACACACACATACGCACACAAAAGAAAATAGTAAGAGCAGAAAAGATGAAATCGGGAATTACTCACTGATACATCCTGTCAGACAACCAAGGTTATAGCAGGAAACGATGATGCCGGTTTTGCTATCAGAGGGGTGGTCGAATTGATTGAGCCAGTCTTCATTCTGAAGAATACCTCCAAAAACCCCTTGATCGTACCCGAACAGTACGAATGCGATGAGACAACAGATTGTTATGCCTACGCGCACGCCTTTGCCTCGGCCGAGCCAGGTCTTCATGATGGTTGAGGGATGAGGGAGGGGTGTGCTGGCAACTGGGTTTTACTGATCAAAAATTACCAAGCAATGGAGTTCTTACACTTCATAAAGGGCTTCTACGCATTCTATTTAAACTTGTATGACCATCGCGAACTGCGACTTGGAGGGCAGCGGATCCGATCCGAGTCAACGGTTCCGCTCGTAGACACTCGACTCGCCCAACCCTCGACGGCGACGCCCGCCTGTCGATCCTGACTCAGGACGTTGGGTTGAATGGTACCATGCTCGTATGGTGTAAGTAATCCGGGGTGGTGAGGGAAAAGTCGGGGTGATCTGCTCGCAGGATGGGGTAGTACTACATAGTGAGAGGAGGGCAAGGGTATGTATTGGCAGGGGTTATTCATGTTGATGGTCACATTCGCATCCGCTTTATTCCCATTTTGAAATGTTTCGTTGATCAACTTGGGTCACACAGCGGATAACTATTGCCGTTGGGGTTTAAACGTGTCTGGGGGTGTTCGTGACAGAGGAGCTTGCGGACAACGGTCAAACTTAGGTGGTGCGTAGGATATCCGCCTTAAATCATGGGAATAAAAGTATGGTAAATTAAGAATAAAATATGTAAAAGACTTCTAAGCTATTATCTCATCTTATGATAATCTTTTACTTTTTTAGGAAGTCTTTATGGATATACTCTTATAATAATAGTTATAAGCTTTCAATGAGTTATGACGTTTTGTCGTCCTGGTCTGTCGTTCACCTTCTTACCCGCTTGACAAGTTAGGCATTCCGTAGGATCGAGATGCATTTGCTTGTATGTTACGTAGGTCATGCATGACTTGGATGGTCTTTCAACTCAGTGCCATATGACCAGAAGAGGGGGCCATGCCCTGTCCCTTGAAGAGACGTTCACTCACTATATTTCATATTACTGGCGTTATTTGCGACAAACTACGAAGCTACTACGTAATCTTGGACATTCCTTCGTCTGGGCTTGGCGAGAAGACGAGGACTTGAAGCTGTGTTGGAGAGAAATCCATGATCAGCAGACTACCCCCAACCTACCGAGAACCGACAATTCACTCACCCACATGGCGGCATTCATTGCGACCTGGCCCGTGCAATGTTTGAAGAAGAAAAACAAGGTTCTTGGCATTCACAGTAGGCGCTCCAATCAAGACGTCTGACATGACTTGTAGACTCTTCTGGAACTCATCATTGGGCGAGGTACGTTTCATTCCCCGATGGTGGTAGACCAAGCTCGTGGATGAACTAACATGGCATGGCCTAAACTGTGGGAAAAAGGACCCAGAGCGAGTTTGAAGCGACTGGCTGTTTGTGACTGGCAATGACACCGATTTTCTTTTTTAAAAAAAAGACATCATGTCATTGAACAAGTGGGGGATGATCACACAGTCAGTCCCATGTCAGTTCCCCCAACCCTCGGTGAATGTAGTTTTACAGACAAGGATTACTCTCCTCGCTTGCGCTAGGCTCCAGCTTTTCTCATTAAGCTTGTTGTCCTCGTCTCCATTCTTCCCCAACTGCCCCTCATCTCGCCATATACTCCAACCTCCAGTGTCGGCCGAGGCCAAGATGATCACCAGAATAGGCACCTCGGGTTGGTTTAATTATCATCTAATGAAGCACCAATATGTGACAGAATTATCAAGTATATCTTCATGCTTTACCATGTTTTACCTTGGTTCCCTTTCTTCAGATCTCACGCATCATTAGCCTTGACAAGAATGAGAGTACCCAACAGAGAGCTCATCTCATTTGCTTCTCAGCCTCCAAGACACTGTCACGATCATGGATCCATGCCAAGTCAAACCTAGACGGTACCGCTGGTATGTCTGACAGGGCTGAGGATCACCTCACTACGCGTTCGTCCACATCATGACGCGCTCCAATGATAGACGGCCATTTTTCATTCATTCAACGACAAGGTATCATACCAAAAAGTTCTAGACTGCCTCAGCTTCAGACCAACTGCACCATCACGCCGCCTCCCAATCCATCGGTTCCACCATCCACTCCCACTCATCATCCAAAACCATAGCCTCATCCGTACTCTCACGCTGCTGAGCCAACTCCTGCTCAACATGCGACGAAGCTATATCGTACGCGACCTGCAGCCCGCGCAGAACCTCCGTCACGATCCACGTCAGATCGTACATCTTTAGCGGCGGCGTTTCTTTTCCCTCGCTGGCATCTTTCCATCGGTTTCGTAGTTCCTTGGCTTTCCATAGCGCTTGGTTCACTTCCCCTTTTTCAAGTGCGTTATACACCGGACACACTTCATCTTCAAGTGCTTTCAGCACGTTGTGATGATATGCGTGACTGGAAGCCACATAGTTTCCCCTGCCAAAATTCCCTCTGGAGATGTTATCATCAGGTCTCGTACCTTTCGACACGGTAACACCAAAGATGAGTAGAAGAAGCACGATAGCTTGTTCGATCCACACATAAAACTCATGAAAGTCAACCTTGAAATTCTGCTCCGCATCACCCTTCGTAAAGCCAAACTCGTCCGGATTGGTAGCCCGTTGGTAAGAGGCGTGTAGATCGATAAACTTCCACCGAAGACGCTGACAGGCCTGTTCAAAGCGATGAAAGGCTTGCGCTGGTGTTAAGCGCGTTGTCGAGGTGAGGGTAAGTTTAGGCGGTGGTTGTGATGAGGAGCGTGAGTTGACTCGGTTTGAGAGGGCGGGTGAGCTACGGCTTGATTGGCCGTTTGCCCATATTGAGCCGTTTAGGCCAGAGGGTTGCTTGGTCATTGTTGAGTCGGAAGAGGCTCTATCGCGAGATGGAGATGAAGGACGCAGGGGAATGGATCCCGCTGCGTCGCGATCAATAGGCTAGTCGCTTTGGGCACTGAATGAGCGCCACTTTGAATCTCCGTCGTCTGTTGGTCACCAAGACGAGATATCCTGTCGTCCTTGAGCTTTGTCGTTCTTTGATCCAAATGTCGCGTGCCGAGATTGTAGCGGGTCAATGACGACTATAAATAACTCTGATACCGAGAATGATCACTACAAGAACAGGTATAGAATTGAACAAGAATAATCGCGCTTATAGACGCAGTATCAAAGAACGTGCGGGGCAGATATTGATGGTGAAAGAGATGAAAGACATTGATCGGAATGGATGGAGGTTCATTGACTGGGGTGATTGTTGCGAAATCTGATTGGTTGGTCTGTATGGCGCGGCACCTGAACAAGCGCTGAAGCAGAGCGCTAAGTGATGCAGACCCTTGGTGATGGCGGCGGGATTCGTTTGATGGCGGAGCGGGGCCCGGCTCCGGGTGGCTTCCATGGCAACCGGGGCGGAGCCGAAAAGGCGTCGGGCGCATTCTGGAGAAGAACCGGCTTTTGATACACGAATGAAGGAGTTGTCTGAGAAAGAGTAAGATGGTTTCCAAGGCAAGATGGTCTATAGTCAGAGACGAATTTTCGTACTAACTAACAGCGTATCTCCAAACGAGTATCCCAAGGCGTAGTGTTTAACAACCATTTCTCTAGCCAGGTGAAGCATCCTCCACAGCTCATGATAGCCTCACTGCAGAAGAGTCACTCAAAACCAACACCCAGTCACCAGGGCATGCTTCTTGTCCCTTCTTAGCGGGCAGATAATGATGGAGAAATCGACTCTTGATCCAGGATATTCACCACCATCCAGTCACCACCCTCTCAACCCTTCAACAATGCATCTCATAATCATTCCATATTGATATATACAATCTCCATGTTTCAAAAAAGAACACACAGCTGAGTGGGGTCTTCAATCCAGCTGTTCCCAACCCATTTCCAGAAATAAAAACATTAAACCTTGCCTGCCTACCAAAAACACTTTCATAATCGTCAACCTTTTTTGACACACACACAACCACTCAATTCAATAATGCGCCGCCAACTCCTGCAACCTGGATGCGCTATCCTTGGTGAACCAACTTGAACAAACAAAATCAACAAGTCATCGCTGCCTTGGCGAGGTCCTGCTGAGGCAAGTCTGGGACTTCTTCACCTCCTACGAAGACTCTCTGATCTTCTTTGTTGCCTTGGCTGTGCCAATATGGGTGTTGTGCACCTATGTTTGTTAGCTTGGTCACTTCATAAAACAAACACCACACACCTTGGTTGCGAATCGAAGACTTGTCAATGTCTCCTTCAGATGCGTCTCAAGCGGCGACACCATGACAAACATCAGAGTCTTGCTGTTACCACCCAAGCTGTACTGCAGAAGGTGGGTCAACTTCGAGTTGCGGTAAGGCACATGTCCAGATCCTCGACCAAGAGCCTCAATGACATCGCCCAGGCAGCTCAGACTCTTGTTGATGTTCTGGGTCTCCTTCATACGGTCGCCCTCGGCCTGCGAGTGCTTGAGACGCTCGGAACCCGCCAGGTCCACGAGGTTGAGTGTGCCTTCACATCGCTCGCCCGTTGCCGAGTTCTCACCAACCAGCTTGAGGATGAACACACTATGAGAACGCGATGATCTCTCGTTGGCCTTGGTTGCAGCCACTGATCGGTTGTTCTGAGCTTCGGCAAGCATGGTCTCTACGCTCGACGGGCTGTTAAGCCGTACTGACTTGCAGTTCACGATAACTGTCTGCTTGCGAGACTCGTCGTGTCGAATCTCAAGCTTCTTCGGTCGGCCTTCAGACGATCGCTCGTTGGGAGTCAAAAGATCGTTGAGTTCCTCATTGTACACTTCAACAAACGATCCCTCCATCGTGTACTCCCAGGATTTCTCCTTGAGCTTGGTGATGGTGTCGTAAATCATGTGCGTGGCACGAGGAATCATGCCGTCTGCTGAAGACATGGTAAAGGTCTTTCCAGATCCTGTTTGACCATAGCAGAAAATGCACACGTTGTATCCGTCAAGAGCACTCTGGACAAGCTGGGAAATCTCGCCAAAGATCTCCTCGTTTCGAGTACCAGGGATAAAGACTCGGTCAAACTCAAAGGGATAGTTCTTCCGTGTCACATTGCCAAGGCTGCTCTTCTCCTCAGGTCCGGCCAGCACAATCTCGGCAGACGTCTTGTCATCAGGGAACGACATCTGTGCCTGCTCTCCCTCTCCGTTGCCCAGAGGGGGTCGGACTCGGCACATGACACGGATGTTGCCCTTGAGCTCCTGATACTTGTTGAAGAGAACCCGACGTTCTGTCTCCTCCTTGATGAGCTTCTGCTGCGCTTCCTCAGCTGCGCGAAGGGCATCCTGGAGTCTTGCCTCCATGTTGGCAAACGAGTCAGACTGGGCCTTGCTATCAGACTCGAGGAATTCGACGTGCGACCGTAGTGAGTTGATCTTGGCCTCGAGCGTTGTGTTGGCTGCTGACAGCTCGGCAATATTGGTTTGTAGGCTGTTCTTGAGAGTCCTCTCTCGTTCAAGATCCCCTTGTAGGCTTTCGACTTGAGAGTTGACCTCCTTGAGTTCGCGTTCCCTCTTTTGCAGGGCCATTCCCATGTCTTGGTACTCATTACCCATTCGAGTTCGCAGCTCTTGAACTTCGCGGTCCTTTCTTTGTCGTTCATTTTCCAATTCTTGCTGGTATTGTCGTGTCAGACCCTCAATCTTCTGCTCGTTGTTCCTGGCCTCGTGCTCCTTTAGTCGGTCCAGTTCTCGTCTCATTTCGTCAACCGCTGATTTGTGTTGTCGTTCCATATCGTCCATTACTTGTCGGTGCTTTCGTTCTTGATCTTCCATTCGTCGTGTTTGCTCCCATTGTTGCTTCTCCAACTCATGTCTGATGTGGCGTCCCTCCTCTCTGGCCATGTCGAGATCCGACTTGAGCGACTCGTTCCTCAAGCCAATCTTTTCTCTGTCGGTTTCAAGTTCCTTGACTGTAATCCGTTAACCCTGGAACTTCTACAATGAATGAATGGTTACTTACTTCGAGTCTTGGCAAGTTCAAGTGCATCATCTTGCCCCTTTCGCTCGCTAAGAGTGGTGTTCACCATTTCCTTCAACTCTTTAAACTGGGACTCCATGTCCACGACTCGACCGTCGACATCCCAGGCTACATATGATGTCAGTTTAGAATCCTTGGTGAGAAACGCTTTACTTGGACAAGGGGACTTGATGGGTGAGGTAAACGTCTTGACAGGCGACAATGACAGCGACTCCTGAAACTGGTCAAGCTTTCGCTGCACCTGTTGCTCCTTGCTCGGCTTTGCGGGAACCGCCTAGGTCTGTCCCGAAGAGTCGGTTCGAGAGCATATAGGAATCTTGCCGTGAGTATCTCTGTTGTAGCGCTTGGCCATGTTGGAGACCTGAGAGGTGACCGATGACAGAGACGACTGTCGCGTCAACGGGCGAGAAAACACTTGATTCCCGCTGGGAGGCGAATTGTCGTCTTCGAGGCTTAGTTGAGTAAATCTCGAAGTCAGAGAACTATCTCTGCTACCCATCACAGTTGAAGATGACTGGGTCTTTCTGACTTTGTTGTTGTGGAGAGGAGCAAGAGGTTGAGAACTGTTTGGCTGAAAAGTGGTCGGCATACCATTGCTAGGCCCCGAGTAATCTCTCTCCTCCTCGCGAAGCCCATGTGCTGTTCGTGGTCGGGGAGCTTGACTCTTCGATCGCATGTGTCCGGGACGGGTAGCTGTTCGTGGGGGATTCGAAGGGGCATATCGATTGGGACCGACGCTCTTAGCGAAGTTGCTCGATGTTGACGTTCCGAGTCGTGATTGGGAAGCCGAAGGTTGCTTGAGCTGAGAATAATTAGCCACGTTTCAAATGCATCATCATTCACCAGTACGAAAGAAAGCCTTTCAACGCCATTCCCAGCTGCAACGGCCACTCCTTTGCTGCATGTCGGAAGATTGCTAGAAGCCGATCGCTTCACAGACCCAGGCCTCCCCGCAGACAAGGTGTGACCAGCGCTGAAGGACCTCATATTGCAATTGTCGACATGAAACAAGACCAAAGGCCCCTTGCAGTATGTACCCGTCGAGACGATCGAAAAGACGAGAAGAAAAGCAATAGAGATGATGGGAAGAGGCGGCGGCTTGCCAATCGTACAAGCTGGCATTGATCATGACAACAGATAGATACTCACCCCGGACATGCCCGCAAGACTCTGAGGCTTCATGTTGGATCGGACGGCCGACGGGGCAGCAGCGAGGGACGTCGGCTTTGAAGGATACTCGAGGGCTCGATCGGAAAGAGGCTTTCGCTTGGGTTCGGATTGTGATGCTACTCGTTCGTCAGTAAGAGCGACCGTGAAGGAGACCCAATCCTAGGCGTACCTGGCTGAGGAATCTCCCGCTTGAGGTTCTTGAGGGACGCCAGCGAGGTCATTGTTGATTGAATGCGTGCATTATGCTGTGACTCGCTCCATTCTGTGAGTCCTCCTCCCCCTATTTGCGTCGACGGTGCGGGCAACCTGCTCATCTTGGAGCTTCGAAACGACTTGTTGCAAGGTCAGTCAGTTACTATGTCTTGTTGCATCTTGACTGGAACATACCGTGTCCATGGCGAGTAGAGCACGCGCGCGGTGCAGAAGCAAAGGAACTAGTACGTGGACAACAAAGAGTAGCGCGGCTGCCAGCGGGTGTGGTAGAAGGCGTGATGAAAGGTGAAGTGGAGGAAGAGCAGGATAGTATACAACCCACCTCGCAACGAGAGGCTGTTATTTTGGTTGGAGGTTCCCAAATGCGTGTTAGCTCCGCTCTGGGGGCCAAAGACTTGTCTTGTTGCGCTTTAGATTGGCGATGAGGCCGCTTGTTTATCGGCGTGCGTCTGTTGCCCAAGCAACGTGGGGGTGTCTCCCGAAACGGCCTATTCCCGCGTTGTGGCTTGACCTTGCATTTGTGTGGCTTGACTTTTTCTGCTTACTCAGCTCTGCGCCAGCTTGTTCAACGTCAGTTGCAACGTGGGGGCTTTTTTTTGTTGCGTCCACGTCGTTGATATTCACATGTCATGACGTCCAAAGCAGATGCGCTGTCGCAGACTCTAGCCTAGACTCGCAATCCCCCTTGTCTCCTTTGTCAAGTTAAACCTGAGTCGCGCGTCTGCATCCTTGAAGATTTGGTCAGATCATAAGAGAGGGGGTCTTGCGCAATTCTCTTGCTCTCCATGTCTCGATAGACAACACCAAGCTCAATCATCCTTTGTCTACACACGAGAGCGAAAACACCATGGAAAAATATAGCCAGTTTCGAGATCGGGGTAAGCACGGTTTGCAATTCAACCATTTACTCACATGCTAATCTTTCTTTCTCAGCAACGGGCATTGCGCCCTTTCTCCCCGTCTCGACACCCCTCTCGGCCGTCGCAACATTCACCCACGGCGCCCTCTTCCTCTTCCGCCTCCCATTCTTCCTCTTCTTCTTCCTGGGATACTTCCTCATCTTCCACTTTCTCCCATTACCCGTCATCTTCCGAAAGGTGGCCCTCTGGGGCTTGATGGCCATCCCGGGCATATGGTGGGTAGACCTTCAACTCGACGGAGTCAAGCGTGGCACCCTCGCCGACCAACCCCGAGAACGATTCCCTCATCCTGGATCCGTCATCGCCGCCAACTTTACGAGCCCTGTCGATGCCATCTACCTCGCTGCTATCTTCGACCCCATCTTTACCGTCTCTTATCCTGAAACTCGTCAGGTGCAGCGTCTCAGTCTTCTCGGCGCCGTCTTGATGGCTCTATCGCCTGTACGAACCGCTCCTCCAAAGAACGCCAAGCTCGTCGATATCAGCGATCTCCTAGCCGATAACCCGAACCGAGTCATTGCCGTTTTCCCCGAGTGTGGTACCACCAACGGCAAGGCTATTCTGCCCTTTAGCCCAAGCATTCTTCAATGCCCGCCCGACGTCCACATCTTCCCTGTCAGCATTCGTTACACGCCACCTGACGTTACGACCCCTGTTCCCGGAAGATGGTTCAAGTTTCTTTGGAACCTGCTCTCTCGACCTACAACTTGCATTCGAGTTCGCATTGCTGAGGGTCAGATGAATTCGGCTGCGGCAAAGACCAACGGCGCCTCCTCTGTTCCCGCCGATCTTCGTTATCGCAATGATGTGGGCGCCGCTGTCTCTGGGGATGAGCAGCGTGTGTTGGACCGCATAGGCGAGGCACTTGCCAGGCTCGGCCGTGTCAAGCGTGTTGGTCTCACCATGAAGGACAAGGCAGCCTTTGTGGAGGCTCTCAAAGGCAAGAAGAACTAAATATGTATGAAACGAAAATTTGTCAGTTGAAGCGGTATCGATTTGGTTTAGAGAAGGCGGACTTGATCCCTTTCTCAGATGGGATGGAATATGGAGTTCGCATTGCAAGGAGCTATTTTGGTGGTTGGCTTTTTACCTTGATCTCGCGAAATACCCACAATCACTCGTGGAGCGGGGGTTACGGTTCCGCTTGTTCTTGTGTTTTTTCAATCTCTTTGGGAATTGTATAGGACTTGTTTGTGTTTCATGTTGTAACGTAGCTTGTACGTAGACAAGAGGCCCAGGGCACGTTGAAGCATCCATCACATTGGCATCACATTACAAGATTCACATGATGTAACTGTGTAACAGAAATCATTGGGATATAAAAACTGACCCAGAAAATCTAAATTCGCCTTTTCCGATCCCGACAAAACACAAACATTACATGATTCGAGGACATCTTTGGCTTCCTCGCTGTGCCTTTTAGTTGGACAGACCGCTGTCGGTAACGCAGCCCTCGCTCGCGTTCTTGACGAGCTGGGCGTACTTGCTGAGAGTGCCCTTGGTGTAACGAGGAGGAGGGGCCTTCCATGCCTTGCGACGGCGGGCAAACTCCTCATCAGAGATCTCGAGGTCAATGGCGCGCTTCTCAGCGTCAATGACGATAGAGTCACCGTCCTCGACGAGGGCGATTGGGCCACCCTCCATAGCCTCAGGGACGATGTGACCAATGATGAAACCGTGAGAACCACCAGAGAAACGACCGTCAGTAAGAAGGGCAACGTCCTTGCCGAGGCCAGCACCCATAATAGCAGAAGAAGGCTTCAACATCTCAGGCATACCGGGGCCACCCTTGGGGCCGTCATAGCGGATGATGACGACAGTCTTCTCGCCCTTCTTAATCTCACCAGCCTCGAGACTGGCGATGAAGGCAGGCTCCGAGTCGTAAACACGGGCCTTGCCAGCGAATCGGAGACCCTCCTTGCCAGTAATCTTGCCAACACAGCCACCAGGGGCCAGCGAACCGCGGAGAATCTGGATGTGACCGGTGGGCTTGATGGGGTTGCTGAGAGGTCGGATAATGGTCTGGTCCTCGGGGAAGCCGGGCATGTTCTCGACGTTCTCCTTCATGGTCTTACCAGTGACGGTGATACCGGAGCCATCAATGATACCCTCCTTGATGAGGAACTTGAGCAGAGCGGGAGTACCGCCAATCTGGTGCATATCCGCCATGACCCACTTGCCAGAAGGCTTCAGGTCAGCAAGGAAAGGAGTTCGGTCAGAGACCTTCTGGAAGTCCTCAATGTCGAGCTTGATACCAACAGAGTCGGCAATGGCGATCAAGTGGAGGACGGCGTTGGTGCTACCACCAAGGATAGTGGTGACAATCATGGCATTCTCAAAGGCCTGGCGGGTCATGATATCGCGGGGTCGGATGTCCTCCTTGAGAATGTTGCGGATAGCAAATCCAACTCTCTCACACTCGGCCTTCTTGCTAGGGTCCTCAGCAGGGCTGCTGCTGCTACCGGGAAGGGTCAGACCCAGAGTCTCGATGGCGGTGGCCATGGTGTTGGCAGTGTACATGCCACCGCAAGCACCGCCACCAGGGCAGGCGTGTCGGATAATGTCGAAGCGCTCCTCTTCGGTGATCTCGCCAGTGATGTACTGGCCGTAGGCTTGGAAAGCAGAGACGATATCAATGGGTTCACCACCCTTGGTGCACCCAGGTTTGATAGTTCCACCATAGACCATGATGCTGGGGCGGTTCACACGACCCATGGCAATAGCAACACCAGGCATGTTCTTGTCGCAACCGGGCAAACTAATGTTGCCATCGTACCATTGGCCGTTCATGACGGTCTCGATACTATCGGCGATAATCTCTCTGCTCTGGAGCGAGTATCGCATACCAGTAGTACCCATAGAGATACCGTCAGAAACACCAATGGTGTTGAAGCGGTAGGGAATCAGACCAGCCTTGGCCACCGACTCTTTGACAATGGCGGACAAGTCCATCAGGTGCATGTTGCAAGGGTTTCCCTCGTACCAGACGGACGAGATACCGACCTGAGCCTTGTTCATGTCATCCTCAGAGAGGCCGGTGGCGTACAGCATGGCCTGGGAGGCACCTTGAGCCTTGGGCTGGGTGATGTTGGCGGAGACCTTGTTGAGCTTGTCATCGACGGCGCGGGGGGCAGTAGTGGATAGAAGGCGGCTGTTGAAGACGAAATGTTAGTGTCAATCGACATTGTACAATTGTTGACGATGGATTCATCCTGAACTGTGGGTGGTGAGGTCACGTACCCATGACTCCTCGAAGAGAGGGGGAGAGCTCCAAGAGCTCTCGACCGTAGGCGCAGAGAGCGGGAGAGCATTATGACGGACGACCAAGAGGGTATCTAAAGCCAATTGAGGCGTTGAATCCGATAAAAGCAAGGCCTTTTACTTTTAGACTTTGATCCCACAGAATCAAGTATCGAGGCGGTGTCTGACAAAGTAAAGATTTCTTTTCTTTCGGTGCGTCGCTGCGATGTCGGCTCGCCTTTTTGACCAAAAATTCCATGCCCACCTTCCCTGTGATCTTCCCTGTGACCTCTGGGCGCTCCCTCCCCGCTGGAACGCTCCCCGCATGACAATTCGGTCGCTGTGATTGGTCTGAGGACTGAATGAGGGGCTACCTGCAGAAGCCACCTGCGCCGCCAAGGATGCTTCCGGGGAAACTGCTTCAACTCCGGAGGCGAGCCCACAATAAACTTCACCGAGACAGCTCGTAGCAAATCGAGCCAATCGTTGCCGAGGCACCCTCTTTTTGAGCTGTAGCTCTTTTGTGTGTTTTCTCTTCGTTTTGGGGGCTGCTTTCGTTTATTGAGATACTCAGAAGCTTTGGATTACCTTCATCGAGCTTATCATTGGGTATCTGTCAAATCAGAGCGATACCGGGCTGGCTCACATCCTGGATAGCTGCATTGACGTCAAGCTTACGGAGGTCAAGACTTGGCATTCATAGGTGACCAGATAATAGTTTATTTTATTCCTTTTTTATATCTTAATGACAGCCTGTTTACTTCCTCTTCTATACATTGGTTGGGTAGGCCTGTATAGCTACACAGCCATGCTCACCCCTTCCATATTGCCAACCAACAAGTGTCGAAGCAATAGTCGTCAGACTTGTGGGGCATCATGGCTTACGGTTCCATCTCGGTTCCATGTTCTCAACGTACAACCACTACTCCTCAAATATCTAGACACAATTCACCGCCTAGACTTTGGTGTTATTCTTCAACCTATTGACCAACTGATGCAATCATGACCTCAGCCACGCAGCCAAGCCCAAGTCAACCTTACTCGTACTGACAACGCAATCATTCATCTTTGGGACATACTATCTCATTTTGCCGAGTTTATTAATAATGACTCTATAGTAAAAACCGAGAATATTTACGCGGTTTAGCATATGGGGGAGGAAGCAGGGAGCATTTCATGTCATTAAAGCAGTGTAACGAGACATACAGGGCAATTGAGTCGAATGTCGTTTTGAGGTGGTATGAGGCCTCACTTGACTGACCTGACAACAGGTATCTCCAGACCACCTAAGCTAGACCAAGGTCTGGCTATCATCAAGAGTCTTGGGCGAAAACACGGGAGAAGAGCATACCACATTTGAACCACCTACCTTGGATCTGAGTCAACACCCATACTTTTCGACCGAGAATATTGATGGTCAAGTGTTTGGCCTTCGTGGCTTCTCCTTTCTAGAAGTTCAACCATCCTCTTTGGCCAGAGAGATACCAGCACCCTCAGCGACCGGCAACTTTACCATCCCCTCTTCATCTTCATCTTGGCCATCCAGGCTGTTTAACACGACCCCTCCAGCGTCAAGTTTCGACCACCCGCGGGGCTCGCAATAGCCTTGTTTGCGTTGGCAATCTCCCTAGTCCCCATGCTGATAATTTGGCTGACTGCGTGCCTCGAGAACACATTAACTGAGACCACAGTCCAAGTCTCGAACACCATGAGGTTCCCTCCCTGGCATGCTCGACCCTTTGTGTCATTAGGGAGATGCGCAAACACTGGGGCTTCACCTCCATCGCCCAATTCCAGGTCACAAACACATCACCGCCACACTCAAGTCACACGTCGGCCTGCCCATCCTCACAGACGCGCCAGTAGAGTGAAACAATACAAGATACTTATTTGGGTGACCACCAGCCAAAATTGTCTCCTGGTTTCTTTCTTTCTTTCCATCCCTGCCTAGGCGCGGTACATGCCCGGCCCGCCCCGTCCTAGCCGCGTCCATGCACTTCGGCTCCGACACCCGCGTGCTCCGTCACCACCGGCCCCACGCAATCCGTACATTGACGCTCCCCACAACCCAACCTTGAACAAGCCCCCCTGCGCGCCTGACATCCCGCCGGTTGAGTGGTAGCGAGCTTGCCGTCAGGCTCCTTCGGTTAGGATATCCGATCAAAGAGTGTGCGGCGCGGGCGTTTAGCGTCCTAGAAGCGCGCTGCGCCGTGCTGCCACTCGATGTCGATGGCGCTGATACCCCTGTCGCCGCGAGAGAGTGTATTGTAACTTGTGGGTAAACTTCTTCCGCCTGTCACTCAGTCTTCGTATCTGGTCCCCTGTCGACCCGTAGAGGTAGTAGATGGAGTGGAAGTGGTGGCTTGAGATCAGGTAGTTCCCGTCTTCGTGCTTCTGGGCACTGTTGATGTGAAAAAAGTCACTGTTGTTGCTGCTAATGCCTTCGGTGCCGTAGTCCATGAACTTGTGGACGGGAAACCTGCCATGAGTTAAAGGAAAAGTCCATGGCTAAGTTTCTATTCACGCGTATTCTCGAGGTCTAGTAGTAAGAAACGAGCACCGGCGGTGATGTTGACAAATTAGTCTCGGCTGATACCGATCTGCCGCCCCAAGTCTGGGGGATGGTCGGTCATTTCCCATGACCGTGTGGGGGATCCCACGTTACAGCACGAATGAACATCAACTCGCGGACTGAGTGCATATTATCATGATCCTAGCACTGATCACTTCCGGCCACTTACAACCTCGTCCACCGTATGGTACGCAACCCTCCGGCCTCCCAAAGTCAAGATACGAGATCACCAATAGCGTAACCCTATCCATACTAGTCCTCACGGTTGGAATTGCCGCATGGCAAGCCTCTTCATCGGCTAACCTTCATCCTGTCAGGCCATGGGGGGTGCTGTGGGTCATTTCCGAGGTCGTTAACGACCGGCAGACACGCAGGAGATCTAACAGGGGGTAGATGTGTCGAGCTCAAAAGAGGAAGGTAGTCTGGTTAAAGAGCTTGCATGAGACCAGGGGGCTTCATAGAAACTTTACAGAAACAGTTCAGCTGTAAGCTTATACCCAAGCTTAAATACCATACAATAAAAAGTCAATAACGCTTGCAACTACTATAGTTTACGCCACGATACCCCTAAAGGAGGGGAAATATCGTCGAATTATCCTTGTAACTACCTTTCCCATCACAGGGGATAACGGGTATGACCTTCGCTCCCGTACTAGCTCAGTTGCCAAGAGACGGCAAAAACCAACATGCGGCGAATGTATCTACAATCGTCCAAGCGATACAGCCGAGACTTTGCAGCTAGACACTGGAGAGGAAGGTAGCTATCTACATCTCCGAACCCCTAGTCGCTCGGCGCATATTCTAGAAAGTCTGGACTTACATAGGATCGTGGAAGTTTGGGCCGGTATTCCGATAGCCCTCGCTCCACATGACCAAATCTATTCACAATATACACTTTTTGCTATGATAAACTAGTTCTTCATTCTAAAGATCAAACAAAACATCTTCATCTTGAATATACATGTTCAACAGGACTTGAAAGCTATATCCGTCCATAGAGAGCAACACTTGAAGATCAGTTGTGAAATGAAAATTTTGTAATAACTTGAACCAGATTTTTAAAGAGACGCAAATTCTCTACCTACAAGTACCGAAAGTTGTGGCAGGGGTCCAAGGCCGTCACGCGTGCTAAATCCTTCTCCTATCCCGTTGGGGATGCCTCAATTTTCGAAAAGCCAACCTTAACCATGCGGGGATCATGCCATAGTGCTCTTGTTGAACGGTAACGCGGGCCGTTGTCGATAAAAGACTCATAAACTCGAGATATAAAAGAATCAAGTCCTCTCCTGTTCCATCACTCTCAACATCCTCACATCCACTCATCCTGGACCATCAACTACAATCACAGCTTCGACACTTGTACCCCCCACAGGTATGTTTACCTGATACACACCATTCATAAGCCCTGAAATGACTGGTCAATCTTTCTAGTTACAATGAAGTTCTCTCTCCCAGCCGTGGTCTTTGGCCTCTCCCTCTTCGGTGCCGGCGACGCCGCCAGAATCGAAGTCAGGACCACAACAGGACCGGGCCTCATCCCCGTTTCCTCGACGGCTTACATCGGCGATGATGGCAAAAGCTACAATCTGGGCGCCAGCTTTTCCAATGGTTGCAAAGGGACTGGCTACAATTGGATCAGGGAGATTTGCATTGATAGCGCCAGGGCAAGGGCGCACATTATCTATTCCGGAGGCACGAAGAAGTGCTTCAAGAGGACTCTCTCATCGTCCAAGCTGTGTGGTGGCAATGAAAGCTGTAACAAGGGTGTTTGCAATAGGTGCTGGGAGTATGATTACACTGTGGTCAAGTGTACCTGGTGAGGCCTGAGGGATGTCGGCATAGCTACACTTGACGAGGGCCTCTCGTATACTCACTGAGGACTTCCCAAGAAACACGTTGTTTCCTATATTTACGTCAGAGTTGTTGAAGATTCTTATGTCAGCCTCTCTAATTAACTATATACAACACATCCATTGTCCCACGCTGTGATCAGTCGGGAGATAGATACAGTAGAAAATCCAGCAGTCTCACCTCACATCTGTGCTAAGAAGCTCCCCTATAACTCGTAGCTTCATGGAGAGCACCTCTGTATTCTTTATGGAACCTTTCTGAGCGCCACAGTAGTTGCGTTGGTGACGACCAACAAGTGCCTGGTGTGTTAGGTTGCTGATATCTTTCCATGCCTCGTCTTCATACGGCAGGGCTCGACTGCTAGATAGGTCCATTATAATTCGTTCACTAATTCATCTCATAGAACTACCCATCACCCACCGCGAACTCATCTGGGCGCCTCTAAAGGCCAGCCATGAAGGGTAACAGGTGCGACGACTACATTGACGTTCACCCCTTACAGAAGTCAATACCTGGCATTTATTAGTGGCCAAATAACAGTTTGTTCCGTTTATTTTACCATAGTTATGAGATATTAAACGTATTCCCTCGTCTATTCATTAAGTGGAAAACTCAGGCCAACTCCAAGGAAGAGCCCTCCCATTGCCAACCGCCTTTTCATCTACATACCCTCAGCAACTCCCAATTCTATACTTAATTTCACGCTCCCAAAGCAGCCAGTTCCAACTCAACCAATCCCTGCTTCATCGCCTTTGTAATCTCCTCAATGTTCTCAAAAGAGAACATATTAAAGTGATGTCCCTCCACGTCAAAGATCTTCGCAAACATGTCCTTCTCGTAAGCGTCCCATCCGAGGTTTCTCTCCTCGCGACTCAAATCCACGAGACTGACCCCATCTCCGTCCATCGGTACCGTCTGCTTGGCCCGGACCAACATGATGCGTGGTCGCTGTCCGGCTTCCCAGACAGGAGGGGTCCAGTCGGTGATCATGCGCCGGGCGTCAGCCATTGCGCGGTCAGCCAGGAGCTGGTTCTTTGTCTTGCCTTCCTCCTTTGAATCATCTTTGGTGATCTTGGCGACATTGGAACGCTTGAGAGGGAAAATGGTGTCAACCATGAGAATCCCAATGACTTGGACCCCGCTACCATCTTGCTCAAGTTGCTTCGCCATCTCTAGACTCAAGTGTCCTCCAAAGCTCCATCCACCGAGAATAACTCGTACCTTTCCCTGTGCGTTGCGTCGCTTGGGAAACTCGGGGCTCTTGACAGCTTCTTTGACGAAACCGCAGTACAGACGAGCCAGATCAGGGAGGCTACCCTCAAAGGGCTCTCCACTGCGAAATTTGGGGTTGTGGATGCCGTATACAGGTCGTGATAGTGGGCTTAGACAGTGGTAGGCAAAGGTTGTGCCGCCGCCATCGTGCATGAGGATGGCTGGGATGGAATGACCGCTAGCGCCAGGACTGAGCCAGTCTTCTGGCTGGATGAGCTCAGGGTTTGAGTCCATTTGTGGGATAAGTGAGCTGTGGTGATGCTTGGCTTGGAATGAGTTGTTCAACTAGAGGATAATGTGAGTTTGGCAAGGGCACTTGAGCAGCTTGTAGCAATGGGATGATATACCAAGGGCAAACGACCCAGATTGCCAAAATTCGCTCAATGGGGAGATACAATCAGGAATGCAAACCAAGATGACAGAATAGGGGAGAAACAAACAGGACAGCAGTTAGATAAACAAGAAAAGACTGTCGAATGTGCTGATTATAGTATCGCTGAGTGAGAATCCATGTTGCGCAATGCAGTGTGTGTTGGTAGGCAAGTATCGGCGGTGAAACGTGGGTCCCACCGGCGTCTTACGGACCCAATCTTCGGAGGCGGACCGGGGACACGGCATCACGACGGAAAACAGAAACTCAAGTTGTTAAACACATTTATTTGTTTTTAATGTTACATGGGAATTAGTTTCCGCTACCAGGTAAATTTAGATTCCCGTTTCGGCTCGTCCAGGGGCTTGTCCATAGGCTCGTCCATGGGCTTTTCCTTGGAGTCTGTAGTTGGCCAAGCCTCAGGCACCGCCGTCTCATCAACCTGAGGATCAGCCAGGTATCCCTGCAGCTTCCAAAGCAGCAGATGAAGACTCCTGATACTCTTTGATCTCCAAGGCTTCAACACCAAGACCTCTTTATCTTGGAACATCTCTGCCTCTTTTCTTAACCTCTCCACCTCCTCCTCACCCAGCAGCCAGGTAAGGTCATGAACCGGCAGCTTTGTACGTCCAGTTATGCTCCAGTCGGATTGAATATCCAAGGTCGCGTAGACTGACTTTTCGCCCTGAGGCTCCTTGGGGAGCCATAGTACGCTTCCGCCGGCACCAAGCGTTTCCGGGTCATCCCAGCCTGAGCATGGCTGGATGAATTTGAACTCGGGGGCCTTGCTCTTCTGGGCGCGGATGATGAGAGTGTTGGTGGCCTCTCTTCTCATCTTTGCGAGGAGTACTTCGTCCATGCCCTCTCGCCATATTCTCCGTTCTCCTTTTGATAGCATGGCCATACCGTGACGGGTCGCAGTTAGGTTGGATAAGAGTTTGCGATTTGCATCGGGTTCGCTCAGAATCTCGATGGCCTTTTTACGAGCGAGGATATAAACAGTCAATGGCGCTCGTCGAGGTCGTCGTGCCTGAGATGCTGCATCCTCGACAGTACCAGTCTCTGTTGTAGCATCCGCTTCGGTTGGCAATTCATCTTCGACACCCTCCTCGCTCTCGGCTGCATTCTTTTCACCCTTGACCCTCAATTTCGAAATGTGCGGATTGTGAAAAGGTACAAGGTCTTCGAAGGTCAGAGGGCCGGGTGCCCACCATCCGTGTGGGATGCTTGGATCTGGGTGGTCGACCAGTTCAAAGTCCTGGTAAAAGTATCGAGGGAGAGTGGTTTTCGAGTTGCCGCATGATCTCATGGGGGTCATGAGCGCTTCAGCTACACATGGCGTTAGTAAAGCGCCTCAAACATGGGATATGTTACCTACCGAATGGATTGTTGGCCAACTTCCTCCGAAACTGCCCTGATATCTTCCCCGGGGGTGCCTTTCGTTCTCGACGCCTTGACTTCATCCATTTTGGATCCATGATTGGAGATATAGGCAGCGATCCGCTAGCTGTCGAGACCGTCTTCGAATCGGTATCAATCCTGAGGGGCTTGCCCTCCGCATCATGACCAAGCCCAGATTCGACCTGCTGGACAAGGGCCTCTTTCGTGAGCGCCGACTTGTCCCAGGACGCCCATCGCTTCTGGCCTTCAGCGTTCAGGCGATTGACCTGAAAGCGGCCTGTGCAGGTTATTGCGCATCGTTTCATGGCGGTCGGAGAGGATGTCGTTAATTCGTCACCCGTCGCGACATCGCGTGGGCGTTGAGATGGAAATTTGCGAATGTAAGATCTGAGATCTGAGTGGTTAGTGTTAACTTTTATGTGGGTCTACACGGCGCCCTCAATCATAGATCTCGGAACAAATTAGGAGATATTTTTACTTATTAACAAGCATCATATGAGAATTGTATTTAATTTACTTCAGTTTTTGTGTATTTCCCCTACGATTCCCTATCCTCACAGTTATGTAATTAATGGCATGAGTTTGTGGAAGAACTGGGCTTGTATCAGGTCTGTCTGCCTATCACAAATACCGGTGCCTTGGAACTGGGGTACGGAGGATCGTTTTTCTTCCGAACTCCTCGATCGGCATAGTCGAATCGATAGTCCAGGAGGAGGACATGGGGTGCTCAGATCCTATTCCAAATTAATGGGTCAGCTTTTTGCTGGCAATCCACATCCAACACGGATACTTCCACGGTTACCTTGACATGAGTTTACCCTCTTCCCCTTCATTTTCAGGTCACAAATCACTGACAACGGTTCTAGCTCTACGTAAGCTTTCTCGTATTCCTAGAATCACGAATCTCTTACTAAAACACCATCTAGGGCGGACACTCCCACGGCGACTGTAAGCCAAGGTATGTTATCATCACTCATCCAAGTGTACTTTTGAAACAGCTACTAACACGTCCTATCTAGAGTATCACTGCGCCATCAACGGCTATGGAACTGGCACCTACAGCCTTACCGGGATCGCTAGCAACGAGATCAACTTTGACACCTGCAAAGAGTACTGCGCTTGCTACAGCGAGCCAGCGTAAGCATCTCATCCAAATAGGGAGGTCAATGCGAGACCACAAAGCTCCGAGACGGCATACTATTTCTATGACATGAGATGTCCGTCTGCCAATCAGCTAAGTCCATTCTATCATTTCTGACGTGTCGTCCAGTTATGGTGCTGAGCTAACTCTGATAACCAAGCCTGCCAGGAGAGACTTGACCAAGCGTGTTCAAGTCCCGGCATATCTGCCATGCCATAATCCCCGCGAAGTCAGCAGCGCCTGTTCATGCCATATCACCAAGGCGCCAGCTCCAGCCACCACCACTGTCACTGCCAAGGATCCCAAAACTGTGCTCTCTACGGTGTTCAAGTGCAAGACTGTCACAACGACGAAGCAGAGGACTGTTACCGTTACTGATCGCAAGATCTTCACGGCCACGAGCTACACAACTGAGACTGAGAAGAAGTACAAGACGATCACGGTGATCAATTGTAACACCGCCACGGCCACCAGCCCGGTTACTGTCACGACCACTCAGTACATTACTGTTACCGTCACGAACCGTAACACAGCTTACGCCACCAACTCCAACACGGCTTACTTCACCAATGTCAACACGGTCTCCAGCACGGAAACTGAAGTTGCTACTGCCACGATCACGGATTATACCACAATCACTGAGTATAATACTGTGACGAATACTGCTATCGACTATGCTACTGTGACACCTGAGACTGTCCCTGTGACGCAGGGAACTACTTACATCTACGGGTCATGAGACAAAAGCAATGAAGTGGATGGAGATACATCAAGCAGAACAACGAATGCACCACTAATTAATAACAAGAAATCACAAAATTAAAATATCTTTAGATAAACTAGAAATAATTCTTATAATTTCGAGGCTTTTAATATTTCCCAACTCTGGGCCTTCCATTCTCATAATTCCTTATGGCGTTTATGAGACCTACCCTACAGTGTCACCATCCCATAGGCCGAGCTCCGATCTAGCTCCCCCACCAATTCTGGTCGCATCCTCAGACCTTCACCACCAACTCCCACGACCTCTACCAATATGCTTCTACGACCGAGGACGTTGCGCGTGCTTCGCGGCATCTCGCAGCAGCATGTGAGGGCATTTGGCTTCTCCAGCTCATCTGCGCCGTCATCGGCGCCCCCAATGGCCAACATTCCCATGCCCTACATTGAGGAATCATCGGTAAGGCAGCTCGGTTCCTCGCCATTGCTCGTGTCTAACGGTATCAGGCTGCCGGAAGAAAGACTTGTCCGTTTTGGCCGATTGTCGCGACCGGCTAGACATGCTAATGGGTTGCAGGGGACATCTTTTCGAAGCTCCTTCAGGTAAGGTCTTGTTCATCCTGTAAAGTCCCAGCTAACATCTCTAGGAACGCATCATCTGTCTCAATGGCGAAATCAACGATTACATGTCCGCTTCCATAGTCTCCCAGTTGCTATGGCTCGAGTCCGATACCCCCGATAAGCCCATCACGATGTACATAAACTCTCCCGGCGGTTCGGTCACGTCAGGTACGATCGCTCGGATACACGCCCTGCTCGAAACTCACCGGATGTAGGAATGGCGATTTACGATACCATGTCATACATCAAATCCCCCGTATCGACAGTTTGCGTCGGAGGTGCCGCATCCATGGCCGCGATTCTCTTGGCGGGAGGTGAAGCTGGCAAGCGATTCTCGCTACCGCACAGCTCCATCATGATCCACCAGCCATTGGGAGGAACTCGAGGACAAGCTTCAGATATCCTGATTTATGCGAACCAGATCCAAAAGATACGAGAGCAGTCGAATCAGATTATGAAGTACCACCTCAACAAGGCCAAGGGTCACGACAAGTACACGATCGAGGAGATTAACGACTTGATGGAGCGAGACAAGTACCTGTCGCCAGATGAGGCCTTGGAGCTTGGTGTTATTGATGAGATTTTGACGAAGCGACCTGATACGGAGCAGGAGAAGAAGGACGGACAATCGGAAGCTCCCAAGACTAGCTAGGATCGAAGGGTTGAGGGAGGGGATGGACGGAGAGGTAGGTGAGAATTGGACATGCTGCCCACGTTCAAGCAGAGCATTTCTCTATCAGCCTCAAGCTGATTGTTTAACCTACGCCATGTAAAACTAGATACCGATTGACCTAGCAATGCATCTATTTTGGCTGATTTAGTCACGAAAGCGCGGCTCACTCGCCAAGGGCGCCAATCTCGGGCTCGGTTTACTACTTTCTTCAATCCGAAACAGACAACGAGATAAGCCTAGAACGGAACCGCATCATCAAGGTCCTCTCAGACGAATTAGGTTGCAACTGAGCGATTATTAGCAATGCCAGGGGCTGGGAGACGTCAATCCTTTGAAGAAAACCGCGCGCCCAGATGGCCTAGTCCTGATGTCAGATTGGTTAAGACGAGGATGGGCGGTTTGACTCGTAGGGATATAGAGTGGGACGCTCTCCAGTTCATGGCGTCTTGCGCGGTTACGGGATTTGGAGGTGTTTTGGGTTGGTGATGCAGGGTAACTTGGTGTTCCATGAGAACAAACGTGAGAGGCGAGGAGGTCATGATCAACAATACTTCTTAATGAAAGAGAAGATTCAATTGAAGCCATTAAACTTTTCTTATCCAACAGTCATGAACTCATCCTCCTCATGAAGGAAAAATGCCGGTATCCAGATCAACGCACCTAACGAGGCTTGACGTCATGCCTTTATCCACAAGCCCCACTCAAGGTACCCCTCGATGCCCCTCCATGTTCCAGACGGAAGTTTTGGAGGGGAACCCTTAAAGCCACCAGTTGCCTGAAGATCCTCGAGGAAGATCAGCAATATTTCCCGTGTTTCTTTCTTTCCTCTCTCTCATCTTTTGCGCGGTAAGAGTTGTTCAAGATGGAGTACGATACCAAGACCCGTGAGTGACTCGATGCGTTGGAAGAGCTGTGACTAACTGCCTGATTGCAGCCAAGTCTATTACCAGCGATCCCAAGTCGTTTGCTAGCGACTCGGTCCGACAGAGATGGCCTGTCATTCTGGTGAGAAGTCCGAATACACCTCTTTGTAGCTCGTCTGCTGACGCGACAAGACCCAATCCATTGACGACGTTTACCGGGCTGTCACCAAGGCCACCGACCCCGAGGCGATCGCAGAGGGCAAGAGGATCATTGAGCAACTGGCTGGTCTCAAGTACGAGGTCGAGCACGATCGCAAGCTCACGTACGGAATTCCCTCACCGGAGAATAATTCGAAGCTGACTCCCATAGTCCCATCCCCGATGATGGCTTCACAGACGAGATCACAGCCTATAACAAGGAGGTTGAGGCACTGGGCCCTGATGCCCACTGGTACGATGTACCTTGGCTCTTCTCCGAGTGCTACATGTACAGGTACGAAGCTCAAGAAACTTCTGACCAAACCAATGCTTACACCTTGTAGACGCATCAGCACCTTCTTCCGTCTAACCAAGCACTGGAAAAACTACGACATGTTCGCCCGCCAAAAGATGGACACGTTCCGATCATCGCGACCAGCCGTCCTCGAGCTCGCCAGCAAGTACAGGCAATTTATCGAGCAGCTCCGCGCCGACAAGGACTCAACGCACGACCCCAACGCC
This sequence comes from Fusarium sp. NRRL 66088, assembly GCA_013186415.1. Lineage (NCBI taxonomy): Eukaryota > Fungi > Ascomycota > Sordariomycetes > Hypocreales > Nectriaceae > Fusarium > Fusarium sp. NRRL 66088. Next base: position 56,527 of record JABCKD010000224.1, read on the forward strand.
GAGAGGCTCCTCTTCACCGAGATGTTTGAGATTTGCCTCTGGGGCAACGCCACCGATCTGTCTCTGCTTACAAACCTGACCTACGAGGATATTCAGAAGCTTCAGGGTGCTGAGGCTCGTAAGGCGGCCGAGAAGAATATTCTGGTTAATGATCTTCCCAAGGCGTATGAGATTCTGAAGAAGGCTCAGGCTGAGGGTAAGAAGGAGCGTCGTGTTGACTTTGTTCTTGACAACGCTGGTTTTGAGCTGTATGTCGACCTTATCTTGGCTGGCTACCTGCTCTCTTCCGGTCTTGCTACCCAGATTGTTCTCCGACCAAAATCCATCCCCTGGTTCGTTTCGGATGTGCTGCCTAGCGATTTTAGCGGTCTCCTCAACGCCATTGCCAACCCTCGGGCTCTGTACGAGACTGCCTCAGAGGATGAGGAGCTTCAGGGCAAGACTCCTGAGCCTCTGTCTGACGAGGCTGAAGGAGACCTCAAGTTCCTTTTCCAGGAGTGGGCCACTTTCCACTCTGAGGGTCAGCTTATCCTCCGTCCTAACCGATATTGGACTGCTGGTGGTAGCTTCTGGCGACTTCCTCATGAGAACCCTGAGCTGCATGAGGAGCTCAAGCCTGCCGAGCTTATCATCTTTAAGGGCGACTTGAACTACCGAAAGTTGACTGGTGATGTGAGTTATTCCGGTTACGCTGAGAAGTACAACGCTGACAACAATCAGGCCTGGTGGCCGGCTACCACACCCTTCACCGAGGCCCTCGGCCCCATGGGTCCCTCCTCAGGCCTCAACGTCCTCTCTCTACGAACCTGCAAGGCTGACGTTGTCGTCGGTCTCCCTGAGGGCAAGGACGAGGAGCTTAGGAACCTCGAGGGCGGCGGCGGCGACACTGGTGCCCGACGATGGGCGTGGCATGGAAAGTGGGCGGTCGTGTGCCTGTCCCAGGGTCATTAAAAGTGCTTTCTCTCATCAATATTTACGATGCAGTTTCTTGTTGATATGAAGGAATGATAGATGTGACGATAGACTTTTTTATAGAGAAGGAAATAACAGTCCGAGACAGGGCTCGGAAATGACCCACAATAGGATTCACACCATCTCAGCCCGTCTGACACATTCCTCGTGATTGGTCGATCTGAGCGCGTTGACATGCAGAGGTCGTTTAAATCGTATTATTATTTCCAGTTGGGGGCTTTGAAGATGAGACTTTAAAAGGAGCGGGAGTTCCGGCTTTAACTCATGGACTCTTGATCGTGGTTTTATCTGGATAAACTCGACATCATGGGTATCCTCTTCTCTCGCCCGGCCCAGGAAACCTTTCCTGATGGGGCATACCCCGTTGGCGACATTTCATCACTCAACGCTTCCTCGATTTTTCCTTATGTTGGAGTCAATACGGGATTATACGATGGTATCTCTGAGTCCGATCTCCCTCCTATTCCCTTCGAGTGGATCGTCTCCCCAGATGCAGATCGAATCACGGATTCATGTCCCAACGGGGACACGATACTCACATTCTTTGGTGTTTCGGAGGCTGTCATTAGCGTTCTTGTGCCGTTATTTGCCTATCGACCTTTGATACACAAACTCTCGAAAGGATATCTTGGCCGACGTTCTAAGAACTCTATCGTGTTTGCCTGGACCGTCACATTTGCGTGCCAACTCCTTGCCAACGCCATCATCGCTGGCATGATTGGGAATACACCTGGATATGGCCATCTCAACATGCTACACATCTTTACAGTCTACATGACCCGTCCGCAATTTCATTTCATCGTCCTTGCCCTCTTGCGCAGTCTTATCGGAGTGAAACGCACTCGCGAGTTTGATAAGACGACCATCATCAATCGCCGCATGGACGACCGAGTCGAATTTCCCTTTACAGATTCTTATATCGCCACCGTCGCCTCGGAGATGCTTTTATTCATCATCTCGGCCATTTTCACGGGTGTGACGTGGCATCGATACCCGAAATTCGACATGTCGGCTCGCGAGTACATAGATGACCTCATCAACTACGTCTCTAGCATTCCGGGAGTCATGTTGCTGTGTATCCTGGGTTTCGTGCCCATATACAAGCGCTACGGTAACGCTTTTCCAATCGAGGGGAGGAGATACGAGGCAGGTCGACGCTGGGGCGCGAGCGTCGCGGCGGATGGCACAGCCAGGGTGAGGATCAAGAAAAGTATACGCAAGGGTGCTGCCATGAAGAGGATCGGAAGCGCGGTGGCTGCGGCGTTACTGATGGGATATGTCACGTTGGTGCAGTGGTCGTACTGGACCAGGTTCCTGGAGTTGCCGGGTGTCTTGTAAGTGATGTGTATGTGTGTGTGGGAGGGCTTGAACTGACACAGATAGGTTCTGTCCACCGAAGATGATAGAGACGGGGGTTGTTTGGACCGTTTTTACTCTACTTGGTAAGTTTGTATTGCTTGGTTTTGAGCTCCTGCTGATAAACAGTGATAGGTGTGTTGGCTGGGGCAGCTTCATGATGGCCGGCATCCATGGTCTCAACTGTCAAATGACCCTCTACTCAAGTTACCGTTGAAATACCCTCTTTTTATTTATATGGAACTTTAAATTCCACTTTCATTGCATCTAGAGTCTTGGAATATCTGCTGTTTATCATCGGTGGGGCTAAAAGTGTCACCTTTCTTTGGTCTTCCACTCGCCAATATTTCAGGCAGTTCGGAGTAGTAATTGAAAAGAGAGAATATCACTTTCTGGCGAGTTGTCACTCCGAGAAAGTAGCTTGGCTCGACTAATATTAGTGGATGACTTGATGTTTTTTCCTTTCAGTTGTCTAGCGTCGGGTGTAGGTTATGCATGAGCAGAACCAAATTCAAGAGGTGATCACTTCCCGGTCAGCTTCTCCAGAGCAGGTATGCGAAGACGTATTTATTTACCAAATTGTTCTCAATACCGTCTTCATCAACTCTAGAGTAGTTCTGCTTCATTGCTTTGCCTTGGTTTCAGCCTCTGCCTTCTCCCTCTCCTTGACCTCTGATTCTCGTCTGGCCTTTGTAGCGGCCACCTGTGCTTCGATCTCGGCAGCTATAGAGAATGGAGTGCGCGCTCCTGTGCTCTGAACGCGATCCTATTTGTAAATTGTCAAGTTTCCATCCAAAAAGTCAGTCCTGGGAAGTCGATGTACCTGGTCAGGCTGGAGTCGCCCGTCATTGTAGTGCTCTGGACATGACTGCGCGTTTGGCCTGGCTGCGAGACACTTGTGCTTGGTTACGAGACCTTGTGGTGTTTCTTTTCTGCGTGTTAGTGCATTTTGAGATTTCTAGAGCACCAAGAACGAGGGAACGAACCGCTTGTAATCTCTTGGATCGGCCCTTCGCCCGTGGCGTCTTTACCAACGTCATCAAAATGCTGGACGACTTCACGAGAAGGCATTTTGACTGTTCTCGGAGTGGATTTTTGAGTGGATAACGATGTAGGAATTCGGGTATGTTGGTGTAGGTGCTGATGGATGAGGGTGAAAGACTCAGGATGGGGATTCAGAGAACTGGCAGTCGCCTAGATGCAACCATATCCTCAGTGAATCATGACTTTACGTCACTGATTTCACAGCAGAGAGTAACAATGGAAAGTTTTGGTTTATTTGGCAAGTAGTGGGTTGCACCTGTGCTATCGTGAACACCAGTCTAGAGAGGCCACGACGGGAAGGGTTTCTTGGAGGAACAGCCATCGTATCCAGTTGACTATGAATGTCATTCCAAATTGATGTCCGAGGTACTACAAACATGAGGTTTTACGGAATTAGAATTCAAGTATGTCCAAAGCTCAAGTTGAATGTGTCGAGAATGAGCAATCGTTCAAGATCCATGGAATACCTAGGTACCGATGGCCTGGGCCCTGCCCCGAATTCCCGGCTTTAAGCGTGCATAATTAGCGGCTCATGCCAACACCTCATGAACCGGATGGAGGTCAATAAATTGTTGCCCAGCTTTCCAGGACAAAGTGTAGTAAGAGATGAGAAGAACATTCTTATAAAATAAATATTCAGGGATTTTGAGTAGACCATTCTAAAAGTTGTAAATATCCCATCATGAGAACTTGATGACTCCCGGCCCCGGGGTAAGAGTTACCTCGACAACCAGACCCGTCTTCTTTCCCATTCTGGATGCCCCCGCAAAATGTTCAGCCGGGGACCGGGGCTGTCACCTGACGGGGCAATACTGGAGCTCCCTCACCATGAGCTCAGACTCCAACATCTCGACAGTTGCTCAATCCGCTTTGCGTTTCTGACCATCATGGACTCGAATGGGGCAAGGCCTCTAATCCCCCGGATTCCGAGTGGCATGACCCCTCAGGATTATGCCGCGTCGCCTCCAAGGCCGAGGAGGCATCTCCGCTCGCGCGAGGGATGCTTGACGTGCAAGTGCGTGTAAACCGAACTGATGTAGCTTGTAAACTGACAATTTTATTAGGAGGAGAAAAGTCAAGTGCGATGAGCAGAGACCGCGGTGTTCTCATTGCGAGAGACTCAACTTTGAGTGCAAGTGGCGACCTCAACAACGATCTACGGCTCAAAGGAGGCAAGCAAACAACGACGTGGGCAATCAGCAACCGGAGCAGAACCTCTCGCCTGCAACAGATGCATCACCAGGAGCCTCGGTGTTTCAACCTTCGCATGCTGTGGATGAGGTGTTTGACTATGCGAGCTTCATGTGGGACTCGGGCGACTTTTGGCAGCAAGTGTCTCCGGATATGAATCCAAATCCGGGGCTCGAGGCGCATATGCTGGTAGGTCTACAGATGAAGAAATCCCAATGGATATCTAGTAACTTGATATAGGCTGCACATTCACAAATCACCTTTCCGGATAGGACAGCTTTTGCAAACCCCTTTCCGGGGTCATCCGTCACACAAAGCAACGACAGCCCAGAGAAAGCACCCCCCTTGGCACCCTTGCCTCTAGGAACTGGGAGCGACAATTTGATGGACTTTTTCGCCAGCTCTGTCAATCCCCCTATCATTGCAGAAGTCGAGACACAGAAGAAGTGGGTTTCGATGCGGCAGGCTGTTGTTGAGATGGCAAAGGTCTCTCCTATGGTTCGACACGCGATACTTGCTTTTTCGAACCTGCTGCTTTCTCGGAAAGATGGGACGTGGAACACGAACGACCAAAGTCACTATGAGCAGGCAGTGGCAGAGGTTGCTAGTCGTGATGGTACCCTCATGACCGAGCACAGCGCCGCCCGCGAATACCTCCTTGCAGCTCTATTCTTCCTCGGTTACATCGATATTCTCGAAAGTCGACTCGACGCGGCGCACTCCAACCTTAAACGGGCATACATCTTGTTTCAAGGAAGCAACAAGGGCAGCTTGACATCGAACGAAAAGCAGTTGCTTCTATGGATTCGACTTCTCGACGGGCGAGCGGTATCGGCGGGTGGTGATGGTCTGTTCTTGACAAAGGACGATGAGATTTTGCTTGTGGAAGCGTCTCCTGCAAGTCTCGACGGGGACGCCGACGACATTTCCAGACCTGATGGCGCCGATGACATTGAGGATGTCCTCTTCCAAGTCCTATACCAACCTGGCGTCGTCTTTTACCAAAAGGTCCAAAGCTTCATGGGGAGAATCTCAAAGATCGATCCATGGCATCGTTCGAGGGGTACTGTCGAGGATGAGATAGAGGTCATGAACATCGGAGCCGTGATTGCAGCCGACCTACGGACCCTGTACGAGCAGCGTCCTCCACTGATGGACTATGCAGTTGCAGGGAAGCTGACGGAGCCGCACGTCTCGAAACACTTGGCTTTTGTAATCACGAGAGCTTTTCGAACGTATCTCGCCAACTTTCACGCCAGCAAGGTCCACTTACACCGCGTCGCGTACAAGACTCTACCCCTGACCAAGGAGGCGTCTGAGGCGTTGGATCAGATTCGAAAGTTGGCTCGTCAGATTGTTGAGGACTTGGAACCTGAGGATATTCTGCCTGTCAATATGCTCTGGCCTCTGCTGATGCTTGGCGTCGAGGAGCAGGATCCTAACGAAAAGGTGTGGATCAAGACGCAGATTCTCAAGATGGAAAAGGTGGCTACCAACGCTCGCATCACTGCTCAGGTTCTCGAAGAGGTTCAAGCCCGGCAGGAGGCGGGCAAGGTTCGAATGGATATCCGAGCCGTCATGCATGCCGTCTTCAACTCGTGCTTTGCCATCGTCTGAGCTGAGTTCATGACGCATGCATAACGGTTCATCTGCATGGTTCTTTGTCCCGAGGAGCCACTCGCCTTGTCACCCGGCAGACAGACCATCACATCACCCCAGAGCCCACCCCAGAATCCACATCAAAACAATACCGATGATCCGGTCCGGTCGGTTTTAGAGTCTTCTAAGGCACGAGGTACAGCTTCCAAAGAACCCCTGCTGGTGGTCGGCTCGACGCCCCACACACACTCTTGGTGCCGATCGGATGCGGTTGACACCCCAAACTTCCCCGCATGAAGCCATTGCCGCAGGTCAGAAAGCTTCACCGGTATGAGAAGCTCGTGAGACATGTTGCTGCTTCTGAGTCGAGACGTGGCATGACGTCGTTTGAGCTTGATGGAGACGCCGCTGGGGACTCTGTGGGGGCGGGATTGAGCATGACACGAATAAGTCGGTGTTAGTCCCACGCAGGAAAGAAAAGAAACCCAAGTCTTTTGTTTCTGGTCCCCGAGGCAACTTTTTCTTCTATTCTACTCTACATCTGCATCCTACGGAGTTGGTCTCTGCTTTCAAACACACATCAAACTTGGACAAGATGGGCTCAATCGCGACGACAAAGGGAAAGCCCTTTCCTGCTGGAATTCACGTTCCTTGTCTCACTTGGTTCGCCAATGATGCCAACCAAGAGATTGACTGGGACCTTCAGAAGAAGCACATTGAGTTTCTTGTGAACTCTGGCCTTGACGGCAGTACGTGAACCTGAATGAGTGTCAGTCAATTCATCGCTAACATGCTCTTAGTCGTCATTGCTGGCACCAACGGCGAGGCCGTAACCCTCACAGCGGCCGAAAAGTCGCAGCTAGTACGAACGACTCGAGAGATTGCGACCCTTGCCGGTCGTCCAAACATTACCATCACACTCGGCACCTCGTCGCAATGCACACGAGAAGTCATCAACGAGACACATCTGGCTAAGGAGGCCGGCGCCGACTTTGTGCTCGTCCTAACGCCTAGCTACTTCCACTTTGCCATGACGCAAGATGCCATTGTCGACTTTTTTGAGGAGTTGGCTGACGCGAGCCCTGTTCCTGTTGTCATCTACAACTTTCCTGGTGTCGTCGCTGGACTCGATGTCAACTCGGAGATGCTGGAGCGACTTGGACAGCACCCTAACATTGTCGGCGTGAAGCTTACATGTGGTGGTATCGCCAAGGTCGCTCGTGTGGCTGCTCAATACAAGCCCGAAGAGTTTACAGCACTCGCCGGCCAAAGCGACTGGCTCGTCCCCGCCATGGCTGTGGGAGCCACAGGCACCATCACCGGTGTCGCAAACCTCTACCCCAAGGTCTGCACACAAATCTTTGACCTCTACAGAGCCGGCAAGACACAAGAAGCCGAGGCGGCACAGCTCCAGCTAGCCAAGATGGAATGGGGTTTCGCCAAGGGTGGCATCAACGGTACAAAGTGGGTTGTGGCTAAGCTGAGGGGATATCCTCTCGAGAGCTGCCACTGCAGACGGCCGTATCCCAAGTATAGTGATGAGGCGAAGCAGGAGTGGATTCTCAAGGTTGTAGAGCCTCTTGCTGCTGTTGAGAAGGGTATTGGGAAGAGGGGGGTTGATGCTTAAGGCGGTGTGTTGGTTGATAGATTTGGTATAGAGTATATGAATGTATTGGATGAATATGAGCATGAATGGACTTGTCATGATTCAATTGATGCTGTTGTAAGGTCCTGTCACTGAAGATGAAGTGAGTCCTCAACCTGGCAGTGACTTAGAGAAACACCATGTTCTTCTCGTGCTGTGTACCAACCGACTCTCCATAGCATCATGACACCACTCTTACTCTCGGAGCCTTTAGGAAATCAAACATCAACATGATCATGACAAACAAACATCCATCCGATCTGATCTATCAGAGGCAACATTTCCGAGTCAGAATATCCGATCATCGGCCCAAGCTAACCCGAACACACCTCATCCCCCGCACACCCCAAATCCTCCCTCCAATCGCTTCACTCGCTCGCCTCGGCTCTCGCTACTCGGATGTTATCTCATCGATACAACTTTCCCTAGCATGACTCTCCACCCCTCGTGACTATCCCCAGATTTCCCAAACCCCCCTTCATTCTTGGTGGAGCCTCTCTCTATTTCTCCAACTTTTTGAGGCACACGGGCATATTCACCGAAGGAATCCATCCCCAGACTTTTCTTGGTGTGTGTGTTCCTTTTTCCCCGCTTTTTACCCCGGTTCCCGATGGTGGTTCGTTTCCCAGAAACAAGGTCAGGTCAATAGGAGTAAAGCTTGGGATAAATATCTTGTCTAGCCCTTCCCGCGGGGGTCAAAGATTATTTTTTTTCCTTATCAGAGCATGAGCAGGGATCGTCCCGTTCAATAATTGAATTTTCTGTATAAGCAAGCACATTTGTTGTTGTTCATCAACTCCACCACCCACGTTACCTAACTCACAATGGGTGGCTTTCGCGCTGTGGAGGATCGGCCTACGCCGAAGGAGGTGTATAACTGGCGTCTTTACACTGAAGCTGCTGTTATCGCTACCGGATCTTTGCTGTAAGTGATATCTCATGAGAGAGAAATTTGAATGTGTTGTGTTGTGTAATCTGACTGTTTGTTGTAGGTTCGGTTATGATTCTGCTTTTGTAGGCACCACTATTGCCCGTGATAGCTTCAAGCGCGACTTTAAGATCAACCCGGACGACTCGGCGGATATTTCTAGCAATATTACTGCTACCTTTCAAGCTGGTGCCTTCTTTGGTGCCATTATTTGTTTTCTAGGTATGATTCATTGTGTAATTGGATATACAAAATGACTAATGATCGGATGGAAAAGTCACGGAAAAGGTCGGTCGCAAATGGGCGCTTCAGTCCAATGTTGTCGTCTTCCTCATTGGTGCCATCCTCATGACGGCTGCTACCCATCAACTCTCTTTCATCTGTGAGTATACACCCTCATTGATATATTCACACATCATCTAATAAATTTAGATGCTGGTCGTGCTCTTACCGGAATCGCCTGTGGTGCCATCACAGCTACAGTCCCAAGTTACATCGCCGAACTCTCCATCGTCTCCATCCGCGGTATCCTAACAGGTCTCTTCGAAGTCGCCTACCAGATTGGTTCTCTCATCGGGTTCTGGATCAATTATGGTATTAATCAGAATATGGATCCTACTAGCGCTACTAGCTGGCGTGTCCCTATGGCTGTGCAGATTATTCCTGCTGGTGTTCTCTTGGTTGGTGGTTTCTTCCTTCATGAGAGTCCGTTGTGGTTGATGCGGAAGAATCGTGAAGAGGAGGCTACTCAGGCTTTGGAGAGTTTGCGAAAGCTTTCGAGGGATCATAAGTGTAAGTGGCATGAACAGCAGCATACAAGGTGATGTACTGACCTAGAGTAGATCTTCAGGAGGATCTCGACATGATCCGAAGCCGTCTTGCTGATGAAGCTATCATCGCTAGCAAGTATGGTCAGGGGCCCTGGGCTTTCTTCCGTGGTGCTCTGTTTGAGCTGTCTCGCAAGGGCATGTGGAATCGTGTTCTTCTCGTTTTCTGCTCCTTTGCTCTGCAGAACATGTCTGGTGCTGCTGGTAAGTTGAATGGCATTTGCGATTCTTCATAGACTAACAAGGGGATAGCCATCAACTACTACTCTCCCACCCTCTTTGGCTCGCTCGGTATTAGCGATGTTGCTCTTTACACTGGCATCTACGGTCTCGTCAAGGGTAAGCACACCAAGTTCAATTACATCTAACAAGCTGACCTTTTCTAGCTGTCGCATCCATCATCTTCTACGGTGCCCTCATCGACATGTGGGGACGACGTAATCCCACAATCATCTCTTCCGCCATGTGCTCTGCCTGCCTGTGGATCGTGGGCGCGTACGTCAAGATTGGCCATCCTGCTACCATCATCGCTGAAGGAAGGGAGCTTTCGCCTTCGACTGCTGCTGGTGGAAAGGCTGCTACAGCTATGATTATGATTTACTCCGTCTTGTAAGACTTGACCCTTTCCACCTTAGGAACCATTTCTAACCGCCACTAGCTGGTCCTTTGGTCTCAACGGTATCCCCTGGATCGTCTCTGCCGAGATCTTCCCCGGTGCCCTACGAAACTTGACCGGAACATGGGCCGCCTGCATCCAATGGTAAGCGCCCCCCCAAACCACAATCTTGACAATTACTCACCATATCTCCAGGGTCACCCAATTTGCCATCACAAAGGCCCTCCCCTACATCTTCAAATCCTTCGGCTACGGAACCTGGTTCTTCTTTGCCTGCTGGATGATCATCGCCGCCATCTGGGCCTTCTTCTTCCTCCCCGAGACCAAGGGCAAGACTCTGGAAGAGATGGACGTCATGTTTGGTTACGTTCACGATCGGGCGCCTAGCGAGCATGATGATTTTGTTAAGACTGCTTCAAAGGGATCTGCCATTGAGCACTCTGAGGAGAGAGTTTAACTGTGTGAGATTGGAGTTTGGTGTGAATGGTGTAATGGTTGTGGAAGTTGGAGTTGCGTTGTGTTGGCCATTGTTGGAGTTGAAGCTACTGTCACCTATCAAAGATACCCCCATAGCTCCAATGATGTAAGCCATTCCAAGAGCTCGGACGCACACACCTGTTCTTGATTGATCTATTAAAAGTACCCTTCAAAATGCGGGTTGTGCAGATACCCCTGTCGAGTGAACAAAGAAACAAGACACACCTGCAAGGTACAGCCGTCAGCACAGGTCTATTATAGCAACTTCTTCAAGCCCGTTCCGTGTGTTCTTTGTGAGTTTCGTCTATTAAAAGGAGCGGGGGGGCGTTGGTTGTCATGGGATTTTAGAGTCGTGGCTCAAATAGAAAGGGAGCTGTATTGACAGTTATATAGCCAGATTGTGGCATTCGAGCAGAGCAACTTGACACATTATTCAAGAGACAGACATTTTATGCGAAAATGGCATCTACTATATATTGCGCTGGCGCATCTTCACAGCCTCTTGTTCAACAGCAACCACAGACCATCAACCCTGCTATACTATTAGACCAGAGAACAAATGTCGTTCAATCTTCACAAGACCCTTCGCAATCAATCAATGCTACAAACTTCACTCAACCATCACCTAGCAATAACACAAGTCCTTCTCCATTCTCAACCAATGGAAGAGACGTCTGGATGGGGAGTTCAGGGTACCCAGCCAGCTTCACACGAAGCAGCATGGGAAACTTCCAACCAAACTGGAACGTATCATTAAGACACGAACCAGAGCCATTGGCACCCCTCTTTGGCCTACGACAGCATCTACCACCTCTACCATCACAACCTCCTCAGCAGCTAACACCACCGGTACCACGATTCAGACCAAACATGGGATGGGTTCCTCAACACCGCCAACCGACGTACTTTAACGCAAACGTCAAGGTCATGTGTAATGGGCAGGAGAGATTGGTTCCACATCGTGCTTATGTCATGCAAACAAGAGTTAGATAGAGCCCACAGTTTGAAGGATCAATTAGCACGAGTTGTCATTATTGATAGAGCGGATATCTGATGTGTCAACTTGGGCTATTTGGCACATCCCTGGGGCGATCATTTACAAATCATTACTGGAACTTGATCCATTTTCTATCACAATAAAAAGGTTAGGTTAATACGAATTAGAAAGTTTGCTATTAAATCCTTCTTTCGTCCCACAAGAGTTGCCATAGTGTGTAGGAAGCTTGGAAAGCCTCCTCGGCATTCCTTGGTTTTTAGACAAGAGGAATCTTGGATCATGAGGAAATCATAAAAGGTAAGGTAGTGTTTTGAGGGAATCTACTTCAACTTTTATTCAATCCTTATACTAAAATGCAAATCATGATCATCAAAAAAGTACATCAATATTGCCTCATATCAAACGCCTAATACAACAAGGGTATCAATCTGGGTATCAACATCTCAATAATCATCACTCATGCACTAGGCGTCTTGGAATAGCCCTCAACCTCGAGTATGCTCGTCCCGTTGCTCCCCCTTACCTCGTGCGCCGCCTCTCCTCTCTGCGGCTGTTGCTTCCAATGCCTCGCAGGGATACCATCACGGAAAAAGCCATTGATCTCTTCGATACTGCGACCTGTCACTTCTCCGACACAGAAGTAGACGTAGGCCCAAGTGACAAAGCACAATCCCGTGTACACGAAGCCTGTCTTGGGTCCAAGGTTCGCCGAGTAGTAGAGATATGGAAGGGTAAAGACGGTTACCCAGACCGTCACCCAGAAAGCAGCAACAGCTACAGCGTAGATCTTGTTGCGGTTTCGACCGACTGCCATTTCAGATGCCTATCATAGATTAGATGGGAGTGTTATAGAGAAAGGTGCCACTTACAATAGTCCAGCCAAGAGGTCCCCAGGCAAAGTTAAAGGCAACAATCTCAATAATAACAAAACTGATAATGACCTTACCGATAGTCTCGCTAGGGTTTCCACCAGGGATACCCAGACATCCAACAACAAAAATAGAGACAGTCATGATACCCGTTGTGATCATCAATAACGGCCGTCGAGGAAGCTTGTTAGCCAGCAACACAGCTGCCAAGACGACAAAAACCTGAATGATAAAGACGATAAGAGTCATGAGGAAGGGATCCTTTAGTCCAATGGCTTTAGAAAAGACAGTGCCAAAGTAGTAAAACCATTGGATACCGTTGATTTGCTGCGCAACCAACGCTCCCGCACTATACACCACCTTTCGTCTCTCTATGGGATCCGTAAGGAGCTGTATCCATGCTCCCTCGACCTCGCTTTCGCGTTCCCTCTCGAGATCATCCTGTATGGACCGCATAACTGGCATCGGGTCGTAAGCCTTATCCTCGCGGTGAAGAAGGCGCAGTGACCTGTCGGCGTCATCGGGACGGCCGCGGCGGAGGAGCCAGCGCGGGGACTCTGGGACCCATGCTATGCCGAGGACGATTACGAGCGGGAAGATGAGCTGGAAGCCGATTGGGAAGCGGTAGGCAAAGGTGGTCTGGTTGTCGACTACGCCGCGGTTTATGGCCGCGGCTATGATCTGCGAGACGGATAGGGTGAGTTGCCAGCACATTAGGAGTGGGCTTCGGAGGGATTCTGGTGCGATTTCCTAGAGGAGTGATAAGTCTGGTGTTCAGGGGTTAGGTTAGTTGACTTACGCCCATGTATAGCGGCGACGTGGCCGAGAAGTTACCCACTCCAAAACCCATGACAGCTCTTCCGGCAGTCATGAGGGCCTTGCTAGATGTGGTGGAGAGCTGCATGATGGTGCCGACGATGATGGCTAGAGTGCCGGTCCCAAAGGCCCCCTTCCGGCCGAAGAGATCGTTCAGCGGCGCGGCCGAGAGCGAACCCACTAATTCGCCGACGTTGATCATGGACGTCATGATAGCTAAGCTCGCAGGGGAGATTTCGTACTCGCCGTCGGCATTGCGGTCACCGAAGTGGCGGATGAAGACATCTAGACCCCATAAGACATTCATTCTGCCACCTTTCAACACCACAAAGAAGCCTCACATACCAAGCGTAGACACTCCATTGAAAAAAACAGAGTCGTACCCATAAAGACAAGCTCCAATGGCTGCAAAGCCGCAAAAAAGCCAAACGTATGGATGCTGTATCTTGAACATGGCCGGGGGCGGTGGGGAAGCTCTCTCGGGCCCGAGACTCCTTTGCGAGTGAATACAGGGCTGAAGGACCCCCAAACTAGTTCAAACGGTCTGGAATCTGGATTTAGAAAAAAAGACCGGCACTTGGAAAAGTGTCCAGGATGTCGACGTAAGATGGGGGGTTAAAGCTCCGGCATTCAATATCAAATGGAGTCGTTGAGCCCGCCCGCAATGCAAAAACAAGATGAAGAGATGTGAACATTTTCTTCTTCTCCTCCTCAATACCCAATCCAAGGGTCTTCCTCGTGAGTTGCCGACTACCAACATGCGGCGTCTTCCTCTTGTCCTACCCCCCTGCTCGCCTCGCTCTCGTTGGCCTGGGCATGCCGGGGTTGTCACAATAGAGTTTCGACGGCTTCGTCGCACGGAACCCGCATTCAGGGATACGCCTTGCTCTATGGGGAACGCCGCGCCGTGGCTTGAAGGGAGATGAGCTGACGATCGAGACGCTTTGGGTACGCACACGTGAGATGCCGTCGGCCGGAGGAGGAGGGCTAGTTGTTTCGAGCTTTTCTCTAAAGGCTGGTTTTGGAGTTTTGCTCCGGGAAAGGAGAGACGAGCTTATAACTTTTTTTGGAAGATGGCACGAGGTTGGGCATGAAAGAGACAGACCATATGGTCAAAAAAGATTAAATTGGAGTAGTAAGTGAGAGGATGATCGAAATATAAACTTGACTGAAGTAGCAGCTTTTGCTATGCTTGCTTTCTTTGTTGATATGCACAAGACATTACATTACATATTATCTAGCGACCCAAGACACCCTTGCTTAACACTTTCTTTATCCCTGAGACAAACCCAACAAAAGTTCCGAGAATGCGATCCTTCCTTCCAGTCCCGACTCCTCCTCCAGAGACTTGCCCTTACTCTCGACCTTCTTCAACTGAAGCATCGGCTGATGTTATTCCTCTTCTCGTCGACGACACGTACCACGTCTTTCACCTCACCACGCCTCCTTCGACTAGGCATCACCCCGAGCGTCTAAGGTCATCATGGTCACGACTTCGATCAACAAACCTCCTCGAGTGGACGAGGGACCCGGACTTTGTCCTGTCTCCTGGAGAGTCTGATCTCGATGCTGACGCCGATGGAGCTTGGACGGGCTCTGCAATACTCGGTCCGGACGAGAATATGAACATCTTTTATACTGGCTACAACCTATCCCGAAACGGCCGACAGACGATACTGCGGATAAAGGCGACGGATCGACACGGCTCGAGATTCCAGAGGCCTGCGAAGCCTATAACTATCCTCGGGGAGGGGCTCACAAGGTTCGAGGAGATTGACTTTCGCGACCCATTCGTCATGTACAATCGCGGCGAAGGTCGATACTGGATGCTGGTGGGCACTCGTCTCTCCAGTGGACCATACTGGAGTCGCGGGTGCATCGCCCTCCTCACATCTCCTGACCTCGAGGCCTGGACGGTAGCTCCAGAGCCTCTATACGCGCCCAGTGACGTCTTCTGTCCCGAGTGTCCAGAGCTCTTCTCTCTACCGAACGGCAAATGGTACCTCGTGTACTCGCGGTTCCACGCCCCAAACGCCGGCACCGTGTACCGCATCGCCGACACACCCCGGGGACCGTTCCGTGTTCCACGAGACGGCTCACACGGTCGTCTCGACGGTCGACGCTGGTACGCGGCCAAATCATGTCCCAAAGCTGGCAACCCAGATAAGAGGGTCTGCTTCGGCTGGATCGGGGACTATGTCGACGACGAGAACAAGTGGCTCTGGGGAGGCGATCTCGGCATTACAAGGGTCATGTGGGCTGACACGAATGCTTGTCTCCGCATAGACGCCTCGCAAGAGTTTAGGAGCTACATCTGGCAGACGTCAAGACCCGTATCTCCCAGCAACGCAGCCCCAAACCTATACCTCTGCTCTCTCGGATCGACAGCCACACATTTTCCAGAACTGGGCTCTGCAGAGTGGAGGAGAGATGTCGTGGTGGACTTTAAAGTTGCGGCTTGTGACGCTCACAGCTTTGGGGTCATGCTTCAGACTGACAGCTCTGGAAAGGGGCACAGACTGCAGTTTAGTCCCTCGGGAAACGGCTTGTTTTCTGTTTCTCTGATTACAGATTTCCCTCCCCTCGATGACTTTTGGGCGGACCAGTATCGCCTCCACCTCCCTAGACCTATCGACGGGCCTGAGTTGGTGCGACACGACAGTGTCAGTCTCATCGACGGTGTCTTTCTCTTTCTGAGAGGTCAGCTTGTGGAAGCTTTCTGTGGAGGACGAGCGTTGAGCTTCCGCCTCCCCATACCTTGTTCATCTTGGACGGAAAACGGCCGAGAGGGCGTTCGTCGGTTCGGGTGGTTTGTGGAGGATGGCATGGTTGACATTGTCGACATTTCCATGCGTCATTCCATGGGACTCAAAGACCTATCAGTCGAGTCGGATAATGGTCTCGAGGACGCCGAGTAAAAAAGCATGATTAACATCACAGCCAATATTTTCGACTATTACCTTTTTGTTTCTTCATCTCAGGTCTTCCTGTGGCATCATGGGGTTCGGTTGCATTACTAGGCCGCTGAGGAGATCGTACGCCCCGTTACCGCCTGCGGCCAGATCCCAATCACCAAAGTCGGTGAACTCGTATATATCTGTGGCGTAGTTGCCCATCATGGGGCTAACTTTGTCGTTGAGGGGTTCGTTGAGGTTGACAGCGAGGGCGTGCTCCAAACCACGGAGGATGGCGCCCTCGAGACGGTTCACAGCGTATTGCATGGGTTCATGGCTCTTGCTCATCATACGCAAGTTCCAGAGGTACGAGTTGAGGGTTTCTTGCCAAAAGTGACGTTCCTGGGATGATAGAGAGGTGACGAGGAGAAGAGTGGTGAAGGAACCCAGGAGCGAGAAGAGGTAGGGAGATGTAAAGTACCAAAAGGCCTCGAGATGGTCGGGTCTTAGGCTTGTGACGAAACTGATGGCGTTTTGAGCAGTCTGGAGGGCTATCTGACGAATATCCGAGAGTACACGGTCGTCGGTGCAGCGTGGGGGTAGCGCAGTAGATCGGATCAGGCGGCGGAGGAGAGTCATTACAACTCCATAGTAGGAAAAGTGAAGGTATCCATGAAAGCAGAGCTTGCGCTGGTAGATGACATTCATCTGCAGCGTAGGAGGGATGCTGTGGTACCAGCTCGTCAGCATCTCAAAGAGAGGCCGGGCCTTTTCAAAGAGGATAAAAGTGTCCTGCTCTCGACATGTTCGAGCTGTGTAAAAGTTGGAGTAGACGACTGAGAGGATCTGCGTCAGCCGCACCATCTGTATATACTGCGTCTTCCCCGTGGAAGCAATAGATCTTCGATCATCGTCAGAGCCGGAACTTGACGATGTTGCCTGGCCTTCACTCTCAAAATCCGAAAAGTCGGCAGTCGTGAGATCACCGACTGTCCAGTCGTCATCGTGAATGTGCACAGGACGCCCATAAGCTAGAGCAGTCCAGCGGTCTTGCATAAATAGCGCCCAACTTAGACGCTTACGGACGTTGCGCTCCCACTGAGGAATCGTCCAGTTGCTGGCGTCGAGGTGAAGTCCTAGACACTGACCGATGGCAAGGGCCTGGCATGTGAGACCCCATTGGAAAGTATGGTCAGGATTGAGGGGGTCTTCGGGCTGGCACTGGAGTAGCAGTAAGGCTGCCTGGATGGAGCTGAGCTTGGGGCGATGATACGAGGCCGGGATGGCAGTCCGCAGCATCCGTCGGAGAAGGGCGGCGTCCGGGGGCGTCCGGATGGAGAGCTCCGGGTCGTAGGTCCACCAGCGGATGGCGGAGAGATAGACAGCCCCGAGGAGAGCTGCAGGGATGCGGCGATAAGACTGGCAATATGCCAAGGCGAAGGGATCCTTGGATAGGATGGGATAGCATGGCTGTACATGCCGCCAGAACAGCTCTACGAGGCTGGGGCCATGAGGACGTACGCAAGCCTCTATCGCGTCAACCTGGGAAAAGGTCGGGTCACCCTCGATGGCCTTTTCATCGCGGGCTATGTGAAAGGTCAGGGGATACTCCTGGCCGTCATCCCTCTCGAGCACACGACGTATAGCATGCGTCTCGAGGCTAAACTCGTGAGTCCTGTGGTCGTAGGGGCGGTGACGCATCAGTATGGGCTCCATGTCGCTCCCCAGACCGTACAGCTCTGCGAAGCGCGTGGAAGAGCACCCCATAGTACGATCTAGAGGGCCCAACTCGACAAGCTCAGGCACCATGACCGAGGCCGGGGCGACGGGGTGGGCGCTGTCGGCCGATGCTCGCGTCTCGGCGGGAGACAGGAACGGCGGGACCGACTGGACGGACACGGCATCGTCCCGAGACTCCTTACGGACCACCTGGTGGTGACCCTGGACGGCAGCCGGGTGACTCGGCAACTGCTGGCTTTGCGGGAGCTGCTGTTGCTGTTGCTCATCAGCCGGGCCGGGTTCGTCCCCGCTGTGAGGACCGGCGCTGCTCCCCTGGATACTGCTCCCGCTGGCGCTGGTGATCTGTCGCTCCGGAGGGTCGTGCTGGAAGGTGCAAGGTGTCGCCCTCAGCTGGCAGTGGACGCAGTCGCCGTCACCGTCTTTCGTGACGCAGCGAGTCTTGCGCTTCCGACAGGCGTCGCAGGGCCTCAGGCTCCGGCGCTGTCGCTTCCGGGCGTTGTTCTGGTAATCCTGGGGCGTGATGATTTCCATTTGGTGAACGGGCAAGTTCAAGGAGGAAGAAGGG
>JABCKD010000225.1:0-48558 GCA_013186415.1 Fusarium sp. NRRL 66088
ATTTAATATAATAAATATTAACTTTTAGCTTTAAACATAAAATTATTTATATTAAAATTATTAAAATTTAAATAAAATAAAACTTAAAAATAAATATTTATTTAAATAAACCTCTTTAATATATATTATAATTTTTACTAAGTAGTAATACTACTTATAATAAAATTTTAAACCCGCTGCTTTAATTTACAAATCAACCCCCTCTGTCTTAAGAACCAACTATTAGTTACACTCCACTCGTCGTCCTGATCTATAAGCTCAATCTCGTATCTGGCGAATAGCGTTCCAATAATCTTGTAGACCTCCAGCATGCCTAGATGACGACCCAAGCAAATCCTCGATCCACCACCAAAGGTCAGATCGCTATTGTTGAACAGCTTCAACCTTGCTGCAAAGGCATCGTCATCTTCGCCCGCCTGTTGGAGCCATCGTTCGGGACGGAAGTCATCCACGTCCTCGCCCCAGACACCGGGATTGCGGTGTACCACATAAGGGTTGATGCCAACTTTGGTCCCGGCGGGGACGAACTTATCGTTGGGCAATGTGAGGCCCGAATCGGGCACATAACGTTCGAGGTTCATGGCCACACCTGGGTGCACACGCGTTGTTTCACGGACACAGGCCTCCAGATCTAGCAATACGTCAGCGACGACACTCCACAGATGGATGAAAGGAAGATGGGGGCCTCACACGGCAGGCTGCGAGCGGCGCTATACTGGGCGACCTCTCCAAAGTCCGCTGCCAAAATCTCCTCTACCAATTTTCTATGCACCTCGCGGTGCTTCAACACAAAGTACATAACCGCACGAATTGTTATAGCGGTTGTGTCGGCACCTGCAATCAGGTTGATGAAGACGTAGTTGAGGATTGTGCCGTCATGCACGGTATCCGGATGCTGTTGTTTGGCCTCGAAGAAGCGGTCAAGGAAATCGGGAGTCTGGGGGTTAAAGTTGAGGTCGTTGCCGGTAGCTCGCGCCACAATATGATCGAGGGCAATCTTCGTAGCGCTACCAAGATTGGGAGGGCCTATGCGAACGACTGGGTTCTTGTCAAGCCAGCGGTCGAGAAAGGGCATCTGGCCGACAGCAACGAAACTATTAAACGTTAGTTGCAATCGTTACACGCGATGATCGGCATTCGGAGCGCGAATTCGGGGTCTTACTAGTCAAGAGATCGGTCGGCAATCTCAATAGTGCCGTCAAAGTCACATCCCTTCTCCATGTAGCCGTAATTCTCACTAAATGTTGCAGCACCGACCATGTCCCAAGCACCTTTGTGTCGATCAGTCATGCTAATCACCATGTTGCAGCGTTGGAGCCCACTCACAATAAGCGATGTAAGCACCTAAATCACATGGTTTGTTATCCTTGACGAACCTCTCATCGAGATATCCGCATAGATCCCGGGCCACCCTGTTGATCAGTGGTTCGACGCTGAGGACGCTACTCGACGAATAGTATTTGCCGATTGGCCGCTTCATTATTGCATGTTCCTTTGGGTCTGTCGTGCTGAATAGGTTGTAGATGATCTTGCCGTTCATAAGGATGCTGTTGTTGTGATAGAAATCTGTCTGTCGCACGTCTTAGTTGTCGATGCTGTCGCTGGCCTGCGATGAGGAGCTCACCTTAAGATATTTCCCATCAGTTCCGTAGAGCGTCTTAATGAGCTCAGGGTAGTCCAGGTCGAGGATGTCAGGGCCAAGTCGCACGATAGGGCCGTATTTTTGATGAAGCCTCCGGATTGTGATATGAGAGTTGCCGGCTCGAACGACGAAGAAGCGCCAAAGATTGGTCCATTCTGCAAGACGCGTGAGTGACTGTGTGCACTTGTATTTGGAAAAAGAATTTGAATTTACTCGCGAAAAAAGGACCAGGATATTGGTTCAGGGGAGAAGTCAAGGCTTGAAAGAACCATTTGATGATCAGCGCTGAGACAACAGTGGCGCTGAGGATGACAAAAGAGGTTGTCCACTGGGTGTTGAAGATCGACATGGTCATGTCGAGTGTTCTGTAGTGGCACAAGCTGGAAAGGGGGGGAGGTCGTTGACAACTAAGGAATTAAAAATGTGTGATCAAAGACAGGCTCAGATCCGGATAGTATTCGACCCGAGCCGTCGACTGTGCCGTAGCAACTCGGTCCCCCCCGCTTCGGTTGGCGATCCGGAGGTACGCGGCCTTGGCTCGCCGGGGGCTTAAATGTTAAAAATTGGGGTCTTGCGTGTACCTCGCCGCTGCAATTGGTCATTGGCCTCGCCTATGGGTACTATAAGAGGTATCTTTGCTAGGAGGTGAAGGGGAGATATCTCGTCTTTGGTGGCCCTGCCGTGGCAAAGCGAAGTATCCTGTTTGATATTCAACCCCTGAACCTGTGAGGGGACGCTGACCCCTGCTTGATGCCGCAAAGGTGTCGTGAATTCAGGTCGTATACGAGTTTGAGTCTAGAACCAGCCTGTGGAACAGAACAGACTTTCGATCGTTCAGATCAGGAACGGGGTTTGGACCGATCCCCGTTGCGAAAAGCCATTAACTAGCGCGTGAAATCAGCTCTGCCAGCGTCTATTAAAACATGAATCTGTTCCATCCCCTCTCGACAGGCTCACTTTGACTCATAATTGTAGGTATGAATATTATAGTTAACCTCAAGGATCAAGTCCAGACCTATAGGAGATTAAATCAAGAAGGAGACATCTTATTATGGCAAATATGCTTTTATAATAACTGACCTGCCAGAACTGGTGTTAAATTAAGCTCAGCGCATCTGATATGCATCTATCCTAAAAACCCGAACTTACTAACTTAGCTCCCCCGTCCCCAGGGGACAACCCGTTCCCCGCAAAAGCGGAATCCCCGGCCACAAAGACTGTTGGTTCATACCTTGATTCACAATAAGGTTCCGGCATGCATCACTTTGGTGGGGAGTTGCCAAAAGTTCTTCCTTGGCATCGTACGAGAATGATCAGGCCCCAAGGATGTGTGCGAGTTGTTGTCTCCCTCCAGCTTCTGCAACACAGTGGCTGAAGCAGCCATCTTGGAACGCATCTTCGAGTGAGCTGCTCAGCCCATTAAGAAGAGAAGGCCTCACCGGTGATTTCATAGCGAATCATCAAAAATTCCAGCTTCACTTCCGGTCAGTATGTATGAGCATACGGACTAAGCTTCTTCTGCTAAGTAGTAGATCAAATGACATCGCGAGCGTTGCAAAGTCCGTTGGCTAGGGGAAAGAAATAGGACTTCCAAGACGAGTCCGTTATTCCGACCGTTGTCGTAGGCTCGTAGCTGGGTCACTCTTCCGCATCCCGTTTCGCTATTTCACAACGGCGACCTCCTCCCCCTTCCTCCACCTTTTCAACCCTGCTAAGGGATACTTTGGAAAAAACGCCTCATAATTAATTACTTAGATATAGTCCGCTGAACCGGGCGAGCCTTCCGGTTTGGACCTCGCGGGGCCACCATCCTTGATTGTTGCTTCCCCAAATTCCTTTTATTTGCCTCCTGCATTGCATTTTCATACCTCGCCTTCTCGACGTGCAAATATCCATCTCGATTTTCTTCAATAACAATAAAAATGGCGGCAAGGGGCGACGGTCCAATGGTGGTCACGGTCATGAGCATATTGACTGCTGTCCTCCTTGTCTTCAGTATCCTTCGAATTTATACTCGCAAGTTTGTTGTCGATTCCTATGGTCTGGACGATCACGTCTACCTCCTCGCCTTCTTCCTCTTTTTCTTCTATACCGTCTTCATCGGCGTCGCAGCGCATTATGGCTTCGGTCAGAACATGTGGGAGATTGACCCTCCGAGACACATTATGCTGGCCGTGTTGTACGAGTGCATAGCCCAGACATTTGCCGTCATCGGCATGGCTGTTGCGAAATGGAGCTTGGGATTGTTCCTTCTGAGGCTAGTGCAACACACGTGGCATAAGATAGCGATCTGGGCCATGATGTGCGAACTCATGTTCGCTAGCCTGTTGTGCTTGTTTTTCTTTTGGCTGCAGTGTTCACCCCCGAGATATCTATGGGACAAGAGTGTCGTTGATGGCCAATGCGAGCTACCGCAGTTGGAGGTTTCTATCCTTCTAGGGGGTATGCGAAGTCTGAACCGAGCCCTGCAAGAGGCAATCCGCTAACAGTAACAGCTTCATGTGTTCTTACGGACCTCTTCTTTGCGATCATGCCTTGGGTCTTCATATGGAAGCTACAGATGAACCGACGGGAGAGGCTCGTCATCCTCGCAAGCATGTCCCTTGGAATCATGTAGGTGATCCCATCCTCTCGCTTCTATACCCGTCCATGTCTTGTTGCTGACCGGGCCATAGTGCCGCCGCCTGCGGTATCAAGCGAGCGACGGAGATTCCCAAACTTATTAGCGATAACTATCTCAAAGACTCGACCGGTATCATCGTATGGTCCGCCGCTGAAATGGCCGTCACCATGATCTGCATAGGAATTCCTGTGTGTCGTCCTTTGTATAAGAACTACATCAGCCGTTTGACATCTGGAGGAGCGAGCAGCCGATACAAGGACCTTTCTGGCAGAGCAGAGAATCCAGCTGGAGTGACCCTACGCACCTTCGGTGGGGGTCAAGTTCCATGGGTCAAGAGCGGGACGCACAGCCAAGAGACGTCAATCCATCCAAGAGAGCAAGGTAGAATGGGACGGAGTGTCACGACATCTCAGACGTTCGCAGGGGATAACAATAGTGAGGAGGAGATTCTGGGTCTGGGACGTTCGCAATTAACTGGTCGGTCGATAGAAGATGAAGGTATAAAAGTAAGGACAGAGTTAAAGGTTACGGTTACTTGAGGGGGCCTATAGCCCGGCCTATTCCCGTGCTTTGTCTTCCGCAACTTCGGAAGGCCAAGCACGGAGGCTATGTTAAGCATGGAAAAGGTTGATTACTTAAGGAATAGAAGAAAAACATTTAGATGTCTATATAATTTCTTAGTAAATCTAAGGACTTTAATTATAATAAACACATTAAAAAAGTACTTCAAAGGCTGGAACCTCAGCTGTTGGTGAGACTGGCGTTGGCTGCGCAGCAATATCCTCATGGGGCGGAGATGTCCGCCTCTGGCGTCGAGAGTGTGGATGGACTCTGTTCCTCGGCCTTTTCGGTTGAGAAAAGACACAGTCAACATGATTGTTGGTGATGCAGCGGTTGCATCGGCCCGACCCCTTCGAGATGAGGCATCGGACCTTTGCAGCCCGGCATTTTAGGCACGCCCTGAAGCCTGGGTTAGCAGGGGTCTATACAATGAACGGGAACACAGGCGCACGATGCAAATTAGATGGAGTAGAAGTCGATGGAGCCATGATCTATGGCCCACGAGCTGAAGATTGATACAAAGAATAGAAATGGAAATGTACATCGGCTCGATCAAAGCCAGATCCGGGGGAGGAAGTGCCGGCTGAACAAGCCCACTTTTCGAATCTCGGGCTGAGAGTCAATAACACTTGAACGTTCGGATGCCTACGTGTTGATGATTGCAGTTGGTAAGGTGGGAAATGGCAATTCTCTCTTTTTTCTCGTACGGAGGTTAGACTAGTTAAATACCCCTTATGTAGATAGGTATGAGTCTTCGACTGCATATAGCCGCAGGTGGCAGAAAGGCTAAAAAAAAGGCTACGATATTAGCATTGGGATATAATGATATGATGTGTTGGAAATGTGTTCTTCATAGCAGATCGTTTGGATGCCTACCTTACTTGCATGAAGTACACATAAAAGATTCTTACCTAATTCCCAGACAGACGGAAGTATCCTTTATCTTCTTCTACGATATCGGAATAGGTATCGAAATCCCCAAGGTCATGTCTACATGGCTCCCCCCATAGCCATCGCTTTGCCCCCCTTAACTTTCTGTCTGCTCAAGAGTCTTGGCGAGTTATTTTTCACGGGTTTCTCATAGCAGCGTTGGTCTCTTGGGTGTGAAAATTTAGCCTACAAATAGTTTGGCGCTGGTTATGTCGAGGACGAGCCATTTAGGATCCAGACTAAATCACTAAGGGCTCAAGTGGGAGAACGGCTGCAAGAAGGTCAGATTATCTGCTTAGCTTCTTAACTTAGGTTGCGGATATCTTCATACGTAAAGCCATCAATTTCATGCTTTGGAAACTCCACTGTATTTCTTACTAGTAACACCGGCTTGGTTGCATCAGGTACGATAGTTGAGCGCCTGGTTTACTCGCGTTGACAATTATCGAGCCCAGATCATTTACACTTGTCTAAAGGAAGGAGGTTTAAGCATCAAAAAGGTCTTCTATCCTTGTTTTTTTCTTTTTTCTTTTGAGTGACACTGGATCGTGCACGAGATCAAAGAACACACTCAATAACACATACCATCACCAAAACCCAATGCTGTAAGACACCGTAACTACCTAAGATAAAGCTAAGTTTCCGCAACCATAGAAGAGGCCAGCATGGTCGCATCTCATAAGCCTACAGTGCAATATGCCAAAAGGTGTTCTATATTTAGGTGTTATTCTACCCTGAAATGTGGTCTTTGTTATAGTTGAAGCCCGGCCTCGATGGGATAACTGGGCCAGAAGACCATGGCGGTCAAAATCGAAAACTCCGTACTCTGTTCCAAGTCCACCGCAGCGGGAATTTCAAGTTGCTTCGTTTCATAAATCTCAAATGTCAATTAAATTTTTAATCATTGCGAATGAAGATCCAGGAGCCAAATGCTGCGAATGTCGCCATGTTGTCTGTTTGGCCCATTCCTCACCAAGTCTGCGAACTCGGTCATAATCGAAATAAAATGTTGTCAGTCGTATTCTTTATGCTAATACTACATACAATCAAGTCGTGTTGTTCTTATCGACCTTCATAAAACTGATGGAGACCTAAGATGAGTGTGAAGAGTCTAGTTCCTCAAAGAGGACTACGGATGCGCCCCAAGCCGGGTGATCAGGGGCGGTACGTATTTGCCTAAAGCGTTATTGATAATTCTTCATTTTTCTCGACTACTTCTAAATGGGTTTTTGAAACCAAAAGATTCATGTTCTTTGTTCGGCCCCTGAAGAGAACTCGACCGTTCACCCACAAGAACTATCACCTGGAACAGGCTTGAATCGATGTAGGTCCAGAGAGCATCCCGACCTGAACAAATATTAGACAATGCAAACATCAGTCATTGTTTCCTTGCCCAGCTTGTGATCAGCTTATATCATCCACAGAGTTGGAGAGATCCTGCTTAGGTTTGGCACTCAGCCTGTGAATTATTTAAACCTCCCTTAGCCTCCGAATCTTACCAGCATTTCAAAACACTTCTGTACAACAAACCAACACTGGATCGTACTGACTACCAAACCCACAGGAAACTCAACACCTGACATTGACAACATGGCAACCGACATGAACAACTCTCAAAACCCATCTGCTCTGCCCTTGGAGACACAGCCTCCCAAGAAGCAAAAGATGGTGATCAAAGTGCCGCCTCCCATCTCTCTGCCCCAGACTCTGATAGCCTACTGCGATCCAGGGGAGCCGTCTTCCAAGTTCTATCTCGAGGATAGTTCTAACCGGAAGATGTTCGCTGTCACCACCCACGGTGGACTCACAGGCGACAGGAAGTCTATCAGAGTGCACAGCGGGCCAGCAACGGATGATCCCTTGTTATCGGAGGTCATCCCAAAGCACGAACTTAGTTCTTGCAGAGTTCCTGAGACCGAAAACATCCCAGCGTATCGCAATCCTAACCTACCTGGCGGATGGATGAGGACGCTCAAGGTCGAGGTCTCCGAGAGATGCTATCCTTATGAGTACAAACTCTACCCGGGGCCGACGTCGGAGTCTGTAGGCCCAGAGGAAGAAAGCCCCCTGTACAGTGATCATAAAGCCGCTGACGAAGGAGCAGAGCCCATTGCCATGGTCTCGTGGAAGCGGCCTGGGCACAAGCGAGAGCTGTTCAAGTTTCAATTCCTCCTTTCCGAGCGCGGATCTTACATGGAAGACAAGTGGCGTCCCAGGGCCCTCATGTCCGGTTTGTCACTCTGGTCCAGAAAGTGCGGTAGTCTCCCTCATGAAGCGGCTTCGCTTAGCCATGCGCCACGGCCTGCTCGTCGTTCCCCAACTGACCAAGACTCATGAGAACTGAAAGTTTAGGGGTCCATTGATGGTGAGTTGACCGCTTTGAACCACTGTCAGTCTGAGTATGATTAGAAATGGCTGGATTGCATGCACTTTCCTGTAGTTTTCTATTGCTAGCTGCTGTAGATATGTATCTAATCAAGAATCAAAATTCCCCGTCCGTTTCCAGCTATCCATCGCAGTTTCAAATGGAACAATCTTTGCACCAAGCGCTCTTAGTGAATCCTCGATACTCTTCTCAATCTCAAGTGCGGTACTCTCCTTGGAATCATAGGTCGAATGCGCTCCTTGCAGGAGCGTAAGTCGAAATCCAGCTTTGAGGGCACCTTTGCTTGTCTCAAAGACACAGCAGTCGCTTTGAACCCCAAACGCCACGATATGCTCGATTCCTTGCGCCTTCAACTGTTCAGCGAGCCCCGGATTCGACTTGAATGTATCTCCTGCTCTCTATCAATACCAAATTCACAAAATGAAACACCGTGGACCATACGCGTTGTCTTGGACACGAGAATCTCCCGAGAATTGTTCGTCTGGGGGTCAAAGACCAGTTTCCACGGTTCACTTCCTTTGACCAGGGGACCCTCCTCAGGGGGTTCCTCATGTTGTACAAACACTATCAGAGGCGACTGGGCTCCCCCAGTTTGAGAAATGCCACGCGCGGCAGAGAGAATCGCCTCTCCAGCATCACGGATGCGGGCGGCATATGGGATCTCAGTCTTGGGGTCACTCGCCAGATCGTGTTGGATATCGATGACGAAAAGAGCGCTGCTTGGGGTAGCCATCGTGATCTGACCGATCATGTGGTGGAGGTGTCTCGAGTGTGTCGAGACAGGTGACTCAGATGACTTCGTAACAAGCTATGGGGAATGACTAAGCCCATCACGATCAACAATGGCGTGCGACCTAAGGTCACATTTGAGTGGACTCCGAGGCGTTGCGAAAGGGTTCGAGTTCTTCGAATCGTGAAGAACAAGGAAACTACATGGAAACAGATCATGGGCAACACCTTCTCGTCTGTATTATACAATAGACAGTAGCCAAGACATCTCCAGTCGTTTTGACGAGACTTGGTCCTGATCATAGTCTATAGGGTATTATTTAGCCGGACATCGGGGCCTTGCTCCTTACAGGAGCATCCTCCGGGGGTCCTCAATGTACTCCTTCACCTTGACGAGGAACTGCACAGCCTCCCGGCCGTCCAGCAGACGGTGGTCGTAGGTAAGAGCCAAGTACATCATGGGTCGGATCTCGATCTTGCCGTTAACAGCAACGGGGCGCTCCTTGATGGCGTGGAGGCCGAGAACGGCGCTCTGGGGAAGGTTGATGATGGGGGTACCCATGAGAGAGCCGAAAACGCCGCCGTTACTGATGGTGAAGGTACCACCAGCCATATCCTCGATCGTGAGCTTGCCATCGCGGGCCTAATTAATCTAGTCAGAAACCTCTCAAATGTGACCAGAATGAACAAACTGTACCTTCTTGCCCATATCGGCAATGGACTTCTCAATGCCAATCATGTCCATACCCTCGACGTTTCGGACAACAGGGGTAACGAGACCCTTCTCAGTGGCAACAGCAACGCTGATGTCGACGTAGTCGCGGTAGACAATGGTGTCACCGCCGTCGGGGCCCTCAATGGAAGCATTGACGGCAGGGATGTCCCGCATAGCGAGAACGCAGGCGCGGGAGAAGGCGCTCATGAAGCCGAGCTTGACGCCGGTCTTCTTGAGAACGTCATCCTTGTACAGCTTGCGGAAGTCCATAATGTTGGACATGTCGACCTCGTTGAAGGTGGTGAGCGAGGCAGCGGTGTTCTGGGACTGCTTAAGGCGCTCGGCGATTCGGAGGCGCATTCGGTTCATCTTGACCTATGTAGAGGTTTAGCAATCTCAATGAGAAACCCAGCGCCGGCCTCAATGGGACCGCCCAGGTAAACTTACGCGGCGCTCTTCCCGGTTACCGAGAGAGGGGCCACCAGTGGTGGCAGCGGGCTGGGACTTCGACTCCTTCTTCTCAGCCTGTCGAGGCTCGGGCTTGCTGGGGGCGGGAGCAGACTCCTTCTTAGGCTCGGGGGCGGTCTCTTGCTTGGGCTCGGGTTTTGATTCGGGCTTGGACTCGGACTCCTTGGCCTCCTCCTTAGGAGCCTCCTTCTTGTCGCCAGCGGGGGCGCCGCCCAGCTCAATGCGGACAAGTTCCTGACCAACAACGACGGTATCCTCCTCAGCGGCGAGGAACTCCTTGATAGTACCAGCCTCGGGAGCGTTCACAGCGACGTCAATCTAGAGGATAAAGGTCAATGAAGCCGTCTTGGCGCGCATGGCGCGAAAGATGACGCAGCATACCTTGTCAGTCTCAATAGTGGCAATCTCCTCGTCCTGCTCGACATAGTCGCCGATGCTCTTGGAGAACTGCTTCAGAGTACCCTCAGAAATGGACTCGGCCATCTGGGGGACCTTGACAACGGAATCGGCATAGGTGCGGACGGTCTGCATCATGGCGGGAAGCATGACGAGAGGGTGCGAACGGGGCCGCAGCGCCCGAACGGGCACCATTCGGGTGGCGGTAGCTATGCTTCTTGACAGCATCTTGGAGGATTTGAAGGAGGAGGGTATGAGGGAAGGGAGGCGGCGCGGAGGAATCGCAGGTGAGTGTTGAACGTGGGTGGAGGTGGGAAGAAGAGGTCAGGAGGGAAAAAAAGAACAAGAAACACGAAGAGGCAGAACCGGACAATGATTCGCGATGTTCCACCCGCAAACAAGTTACTCGGCAAGCTTTGGGGGAGCAAAAAAAGCCAGGTCGCGGAAGTGCCAATAGCGAGGTACACCGAGGTCCCGAACAGTGCGTAGTGTGGCAGAGAGCAACCCAGGAGGTACATGTCCGGCTGAGCAAAGGGTTCCGTCAGCTCGTGATTGGCTAGATGACACAGCTCCACTGCCCGCTGGCCGACGACTTAGCCGGCTTAGCCAATCGCAGCCGGCTTCTCCCGCCATCGTGGAGCCGATGAGCCACTGCTGCCACTCCTATCAGGTAAGTTTAGGAAGGAAGGAAGGAAGGAAAGATGGAAGGCTAATAGTTTACTCCCGAAGTACCCGTCGGTGAAAGCTTCACCTTGACCGCTGCACCATGATGACATTGCCGGCGAGCGATGGTACTCACCTTGATCTTGACGGTGTGTTAAGCGAATCACTTCTCCCTTCATGACCATTGTGTGGTGAGAGCCCTCGCATTGGTCACCCTCTGTCATTCTCAAAATCGCAAAATCGAGGTGTCACTTGCCCTTAGTCCCACTTTGTCACGTAAAACATCAAGATTTACCAACTTCGTCATCGGCTTTGGCCGGCTTAGCATTGATGCATTAAGCTGCAAGGTGAAAAAGGACGCAATTCACATCACACCGCGGTCAGGAATTTGCAAATTCAGTGCATTCGAAAAATACGCCATCGCATAGACAGCAGCTTTTGATTAATTCATTCATAGAGGTATCCAAAAATTTCTCGTCAACGCCAATCCAATGCATAATTACGCTTCCATGCTTTCCGTATGTAGATCAGGGGGCTCAGATCTTCCCTGTCATCGTCCTCACCACTGAACCCGTTGTGGTATGACTAATAGTAATGAGCATCACGGCTCATTCCAATAGATATCACATCTATTACATGTGAAGCTCATCGGACCTTGTGGTCAATGAGCGTCGAAGGCCTCCAAAACTCGACAAAGGACTCGGGTACTCGCTCAGGGGTGATACAATATCGGCGACGCTCGACGGGGGCGACACAACCTGGAAAGACGGAGTCGATGGCACGAAGGATTCCACCTGCTGCTTTCGCTGCTGTCGCTGTTGCTGCCGTTGTTGATGTTGCTGCAGTTGCTGCAAGTGTTGCTTCTGCTTCCGCAATTCCTCCTTCTGCTGCTGCCGTTGGTATTGCTCTTGGATATCCTTTTGCCGCATCTCTTCTTCCCGGGATACGGCCCATCCAACGGAGCCTTGCTGGAAATCTGGATGAAAACTAGACCCAGGAACTGCTGTAGGCACCAGCACGGTTCCATGAAGGTTGACAAGCCGAGGCCCCTGGTACCACCACTGATCTTCGAAGCCGTTGTCCACTGTCATCAGAGCAGTGGCAAGAGACTGGATATCTTTGGCCTTGCCTCGGTGCCGGTCATCCGATTCAGGTCGGCGCACGGGTTCTCCGGGGAATTCGGGTCCCCAAGTTGCTCGGATGCTGGCCTCGCGGGATCGGGACTCTCCTCTTTCGCCATCATCACCCTCATCCTCGTTTTCGTTATATCCCATAGGGTAATTCCACGTGGACCAGGGCATATCATCCTCCCCGAGGCGGTACTGGTTCGGGGTTGCCGGCAAGGCCTTCCAGAGTTGAGGCACACCCTGGTTGTTGGAGCTTGAACCGACATCCCAGGGGCTGCTGTTGAATGGAGGCGGAGCTGACCTGCCTCGTTCGTGTGAGCTTCGGCTCATCGACCTTGAACTCCCTCGAACGTCTTCCTCTTCCCCCTGTGGGTGGACTGGTGCCACTGGCGCGTAATATTCGTGAATGTAGTGCTGTTGCTGCTGGACAGGTTGGTATGGGTGATACTGGGCATTCTGTGCCGGGGCTGCTGTTACTGGGTCTCTGTTGTAGGTGTTGGGTGGAATCTCGTTGGTGTAGTAAGTTAATTGGTATGGTGGCCGGGTCTGGGGTTCTTGGATTTGGGGCACTGGTTGTTGGTAGGCGACTTGGTACTGTGTTGGTGCAGCCAGATAGTTGGTGTTTACCGGAGGCAACTGTCGAGGGAACTGGTTCGCTCGATCCCGCATGCTCTTTGAGATGTATGTGATGTGGCGATCCTTCGACAGATGCTTGGGCCACGACACCCCAAGCTCGAAGTGGACGTAGACAGCTGGTCGG
The DNA here is from genome assembly GCA_013186415.1 of Fusarium sp. NRRL 66088. Taxonomy (NCBI): domain Eukaryota; kingdom Fungi; phylum Ascomycota; class Sordariomycetes; order Hypocreales; family Nectriaceae; genus Fusarium; species Fusarium sp. NRRL 66088. Next base: position 13,001 of record JABCKD010000225.1, read on the forward strand.
TCCCCCATGATGACGGATGGCGGAAAGATAGTTAGATGGAGAAGGGGGGGAGAAGGCCTTCAACAAGACCTAGACCAGGACAGTTGAGGATGAGGAGCGATATTTTCGGGAGTGAACTGTTTGTGTCGACAGGAATGTCCAGTGAGGGGACGAGGCGTTGTGGGTATCAATGAGCCAAGAGATGAAGGAGAAAGAAATATGTTCTAGTCTCAACAAATAGGTGGGACGCGGGGTATTTGAGACGATCGGATAGAAGAGAGGAAGAAGGATAAGAGAACGACAGAGTCGTTGGCAGGGTGGTGAGACGAAGATATGCAGCTGGCAGTTGCTCCAGGAGTGAGGCTTAGAGTTGCTCTCCGCCTAAAGTAGTGGGTGGTCGCGCTCGCGTGCCCAAACAAGCCGAGGCAGGGTCAATAAGGTTATTACACCGAGAGAATGGACGAGGGAAAGAGATGAGGCGAAGCCCTAGTCAAGTATGGCCAAGTGTTTTGATTTGGAATGGATGGCGAGGAACATCTAGCCTCCAACCTGACACTGGATGGCGGTCGGAGGAAACGGCCCAATCCCTGCTTTGCCACCTGACCTCGCAAAAGCTGAGAGAGATGTCGGCGCGCCCACGGCCAGATACAGCATGATACAGCACAAGCACCAGCTCCTGCACATGCCTGGCGGGGGGTACTTTTGGGAGTCCCCTGTTTCGGCGGAGCCTGTTAGAGGAGACCTGAAGGAGCTAGGGATCCCACGAGCAGGGGAGGGCGAGGATCTGCCCTTGGCGTTTTGTGGTGGCACAGTGTCGTGCTGAAAATGACGTCCCTTGAAAGGATTGATCAATCAACAATGAGTGAATATTCCAATAGCTCCCCGCTTTGACTAAAACGAGCGCAGGACAGCACGCCCACCTGAGTGTTTGGGGAAATCTACACGAGAGAAGCAGTCGAGGCTTGTGGCGAAGACAGAGAGGCTTGCCTTTCTCAGCTGAGGTTGCACAGCTGTGTTTGGCTGTGTGATGAGCGAAGGCCCGGCGGTAATTGGCAGATCCCCCTCTAACTCGCCCCAGGGTGCAAGGGCCCCCGCCACGGATGCGCTAGAGATGATCGAGGCTCGTAGTGTGGCCGCAGGCTGTGGCGAAGGCATTCCCGGACAGGGAGCCGCCTCTTTAGTTGTGTTATTTTTGGCCGAGGTGAGATTAACGAGTGCGAGAGTGGCGGAGGTCGATGTTTACTGTTTACAGTCCTTCTCTGACAGTCAGGAGGAAGAAGGAAGAATAAGCCTGGGCCAGCAAGTGCGTGGTGCTCGCAAGAGCATGATCGTCGGCCGCATTCATTCTAGAATTGTTTCCCCGGGCCCTCGTCCGGTTGACCGCCGCATGTGTAGCCACCCTTGATGAAACACTGTTTGTGATTATGAGACGAATAGTCGCGCGGTAGCAGACGCATAACAAGCAGATTTAAGCACTGGCTTGCAAATTTACCCAGCTTATTGCTTAGCCGACTTGGGGGGCGAAGGCTTCGATTCCCTGCCATGGCCATCATGCTGCCCCCTTTGGAGGATCAGGGATGTGTCTCGTGTATAACTGCAACCTGACCATGGTCATTCCTGCTCGCAAGATCTCGTCTCTGATTTGTCCGATTGCCCGGAGCTTTCATGGCGGTTTCGTTTGGTGCGTCCTGCAATCTGCATTGGCATTAGACTCATTTTCTCAAACATAAACACATTATGACACAATATGAGCCCGCTCGTGTATCGAGCCTATCTCAATGTTTTTTCTAATTCTCGTTGTTCCCTCTAAATCCCATGGCTGAGCGAGTTTAGCAAAGGAGGCACAAGCTGGTCTCGCTATAAATGTGTCTCACGTCAGGTACCTAGGCAAACAGACACTCCCTGTGCGCAGGATCCGACCAGTTCGGGGACCAAGGAGCACGACCACCTATTCTTAGCCCGCAGTCTGTCATCGTTAATGACGTTGGGGCTATGGATGCACACTAGCCTGGTGGTATGGATCTCGCACGTGGATTTCTCGGAAATTGAGCAAGGGACGGCCGACTTCAGTACATATTGAACCTCGCTTGCCAAACGACCAAGGGGTTACAAAATGCAGTTCATTAACTGATGGGTAAACTTGCAGGCTTCTTGCAAAGGCCATGATTCGTTCTATATACGACAATGAAAAGGGTATTCGTGAACTTATAGTGAACAGCAACTCCCCATAACAAGCATCCTTCTTCGCTCACTCCCCAATCCAACTCCACCAGTCTGACAACACTAGGATCCCACAGCCGAGCCTCCTCTTCCTAAACAGTCTCAACATCTGACTTAGTTCTACCGCGCTGTCCCTCGTCGTCGTATCATCGTTCGTCTCCCAGAACCGCTCCGTCTCCCTACCCTTGCCTGTCACCAGTCCAATGATGTCGAATGGGTCAACCAGCGTCTGCAAAAATGGCCTGGGATCCTTGAACCCGGGCCCTTCCACCTCAGTAATTCCATCTGGGGCAAGGTAGATCTTGTTGCTCTTAGGGAGGTATCGTCGTGGGTGCCGCACATTAAACATGACGGTGTTGATCAGCATCACAGCTGCCTCGAAAACGTAGAAGAACCACTCGTATCGGACAACTGGGTTAATGGTCGAGGGATCAAACCCAGGGCCGTATCGGAGCTCTGCCACGCTGAAGTACTCGATGATCCGGTAAATGGTTCGCGCCAGGATCAGCGTTGTGCTTACGTAGAGCGTGAAGAGCGAGTTGTTGAGCCGGTCATTCCTCATGCCGTTCGAGATACATCGGTAGTGAAATGTTATCGCTAGAATGACAAACAACACCGCGACGATGACTTGCAAAAGTAACGAGGCCTTGATGAGGGCGTGGCCCGTCTCGATCGCCTTGTCAGATAGGGACTGGTTGGCCGAATAAGAAGCACCCCATCCATTGAGACCTTCAATGATTCCGGAAACAAAGCCAAAGGTAGTCAGGACTCGCCCAGGATGAATCGGCGAATGGTAAGGAACGTAGTACAAGATGCGACCAAGGATGTGGTAGTTCTGCAGCTCCAGGAGCGGTCTGTTTCACATGTGAGTCGTAGTTCACAGCATAAGCACCATGTGCGACGTACGGGGCAGCGTATGTGATACAAATGCTAGCGATGAAGATGTTGAGGTTGTCGTAGTGAAACGCTCCATACTCACGGAGGGCAAAGCCGGCTGTGAATAGGAGGCAACAAAAGGTGAACAACGGCGTCAATATCCAGCACTTATAATGCCTATAAATAATCAGAATCATAAACTTCCATACTCCAACCACTCAGTATCATAGTGGAGTCACTTACGAAGACTGCCATGCATGGACGCATCCTGAAGCACAGAAGGCAAGGCAGAAGAAGATGGCCGCGCCCTTATTAGGGGCGTAGAACCAGTAACTTCCATCCACTAATAGACATACAATGTTAGCCACTGAAGAATAGACGGGTCAAAGAGGTTAAACTTGCCGTATTTTCCGTCAGACATGATGTCAATCCAGTGTAGCACAGGGCTCGAGTTTTCAAGGTACAGAGAACTCTGCCAGGACTCTTGGAGTGTTACTCAACGCAATGATGATGAAGCCAAGACTGATCGTTCTGCCCTGCCAGGCGAGGGGAAATCAGCATGGTTATATAGCCAGCCATTACCAGAGAATTAACCCTCAAATCAAGCCCAATATCAAGTGCCCTCTCGCAGTATCATCCCCAATTCAACCCTTCTTCAGCCCTGTGACACTGGTGGCCAATCGCGTGGGATGCGAGGAATACGATCCCCAGGTAGGCGGGTCCAGGCAGATCAGGTACAAGTACCTCACTGAACCCAGCCATGTACTTTCATGCACTATCTAGCTGTAGAGATACTTGATTTCCTCAGATCCTGTACTTGTCCCGCGACTCTCGTTTTCCCCGTATCCCTCGCATTGCCCAAATGTTGAACCTCTCAAATTGCCGATCTGAGAGTGGACGCCAAACAGACCACTCAGAAACAGGCGCTTTTTGATCACGGTCAACACGATGCACGTTCGGGACCAGTCGGCAAGCCTTAGCTGTTTTTTTTTTGGGGGGGGGGGCTTGGTCGTTCAAAAGGGTTTGGTCTGCCAGTCGCAGCGTGGCATCATGTCCTTGGAATGCATACCGATATGCCTCAGTTGCTTCTCACAATATCCTCAGTTACTCATGTGCATTAAATCGCTAATATTCTGTTATCAGATTCCATGAAAATGAGAGAAAGAGAGCGTCAAGCTGAAACTCCATCCATATATCTCAAGGGCAACATTCAACGCCGCCTGGTTCCGTTCCGTATCCCCCACCAAACATCCGTCTCTAGAATTACAGGTCTTGTGCACGGCTGGGGCATCCAGTCCGTCCATATACATAGTACAGTTTCATTAAGGTCCTCCTCTGGGTTACCGCTCATCGTTCGTGTCGCCCAAGCTGTTACTCAGTCCACTCCCCAGCTTCGGCTGTCGTCTGAGGATTCAGGTCGCTCGGCAGTAGTGTTCTTCGTGGTTGCCTCCTCCTTATCGTGGCTGTGCATGGCATGGCTGCTATGGCGCCGGTGTCCATGATGTCCATGATGTCCATGTCCGTGATGCCTATGGTGCCCATGGTGATCGTGGTGGGAGCCCATGTGTGGCTCATCGTCGCTCCAGTCGCTAAAGTCGCCTTCCGAATAGTCCCATTGAACGGGTATTTGCTCCCCATCATCACCGTACCCAAACACCAGGCCCCTCCACTGGCCGGCAGCAATCTTCGCCGCAACCTTGAGCATGAGTGTGATAAGGTGGCTTGGCGGCCCAATTATCATCTCGCAAGTCTTGCTGATGATGGCCATGGGCAGGTTCTTCACAGTTTCCAGTCTGCTTTTGTACGTTCTTCGTTCCGTGGTCGACACCGTAGGTGGTGTAAAGAGATTCGCAGCTGAAGGCAGCGGAGATAGCGGGCGTCGCCTCACTGAAATGCTGCTTGTAGTGGCCCGATGCCTCGCGGCCGGACGTTGGGATTGAGATGGAGGCGTTGATTCGCCATTTGCATTTTCAGGTAGTGCACCAATACTAGAGTCGCCGTCTGAGGCCGTTGGTGCGGGATTAGATGCAGCCGAAACATTGTCGTCCTCGTCTGAGTCCGACTCCCATGCACATGGCATTCCGGAGCTACTAGCGCTTTCTAAAGCTTTATCTGTCTCGATAAGCGGGCTCAACAATGTGGTGGTCTTTTGCTCATCCCTCTCCTCATGGATTTCCTCAACAGGAGAATCTGGCTGAGATGTAAGGGGAGATAATGGTGCAGGAGCAGTGGACGAATGCCAAGACTCAACACTGTGAAACGACTCCTCGCTGTCTCGGCGTCGATGTTGGGGCTCAGCCTTGTCGTCCTTTTCGACGGTAGGTTGCTTGTCGGGCTTATCCGAGTTGTCGGAATTACGCGACTCAGCTTCTGTATGCTCAGGCTCTTTGCTAGGGGGAGTAATATTCTCGGATGGAGAAGGTTTGTTCATTGCCAACATCAAATGTGGTGGCAAGGTGACTGATCGCGACATTGTGAAGCCAGCAGTCCGTCGGAGTCGGGCCTTCATACGACCTCCTCGATATCCTGATCCTTCATGAAGCTCGTATACTGATGGTTCGTCCGAAACAGAGGTTGCAGAGAACTGCGGCGATCCGCCGTCGGATGAATTGGTGTAAGCCTCGCTAGAAAATGAGGGGCATCTGTCGACTTTCTTTGTGCCAACATCAGGTCTCGGGATAGCGTCTATCATTTCAACATGCTTAGCCACGCTGATTGTTGGCGATTCTGACAGTGTGCTCAACGAAGTGGGCTGAAAGGGGTCTGAAGAATCGATTTCTGCTGGCCGTTCCAACACAGCATCGAGAGGTTTAGGGCTGGCTCTTTCAGCCCGAGAGGACATGAGAGCTGGAGATGGAGATCGTTTGCGTAGTACATCGTCGCTGGACTGTACCGCGTCGGTATGAGCCCTGGACCTCGACTTGGGCACTTGTAGCTGGGGATAAGAGGCTGCGCAGGATGCCGAGCTCGTAGGTCTTGACAAAGGGCTTGTTGAAAAGTCAGGGTAGTGTCTGTTGCTTAGAGGCGTAGGCGTGGTCGATCTCCCAACAAAAGAAGACCGCCGGGAGCCCATTGAAGACATTGAATCGAAGGCTGGGGTAACAGGGAGCGATCGTTGCACGGGTGTCCATGGTCTCCTCGTGACCGGTGTCTGCGGGCGTTCCGGCAGATCGACCGTAAACGAACGTTTGAAGGGACATTCAGTCTTCTCAAACTGCAGGATCTTATCAAAGACTCCCCTCAGTGCTTCAGCTCGGGTCTGATCCTCAGGGTCCTGGACTGGAAGCTCTATCCTCCAGTAGTTTGGTCGTCGAATCTGCAAGACGAATTTGCTATTCACTTCGTCGATGCACCAGCACTGGCTCTTGGGCAAAATGGGCTGTAGTGCAGAACCGCAGTTCAAGAAGGCAACGGATCCGGGAGCTCGGTAGATACGAAATGGGCCTACAGATCGAATTAGTATGGAATGTGAAGCCTTTGAAGAGCTGGGAACTTACCAACGGCGATGGTTCTCTCTAGCTGCGAGGACCACGATAGGCTACCTGGTTCGTCATCAGGGCCTCCAGGGCTTCTCGAGAGAGCTCTCCCAGAGGCTGTAAAGGAAATGATTTTGGCATTGGGATGGTTATAGAGTGTTTCGACCAAGCTGTCTGAATCAGGAGAGCCAATATTCATGGCCGCTCGTAGAGGAATCGGTGCGGTCGCAACTCGTCGAGGGGCCCGGTAGGGGCGAGGGTGCGTCGAATCATCCATGGTAAAGGTGATGTGTAGTCGTCTTTGCAATGGTGCATAGGAATCCTTGGCCTGGTTGCAGTTCAGGCATCTCGACGGGCCGGGTCGAAGCCGCCCCTCATAATTGCGTGACGTCGACGAAGGAGATCTAGATGATGGTCGTGTCGGGAGATTGTCGCGTCGTGAGTAGGTTGTCGTGTACTGTCTCCCCTGACCGGCCAACGAGGGAGGATTTGCTAGACAACTGAAAGAAAAGTCAAGGAGGAGGGGACAACGCCGGATACAGAAAGATTCCTCAACACAGAGCGATGGGGCACTTGTTCATCGAACGACTTCGATGTCGCAAGGTGGCTAAGATGAAACCCACCCTTCTTGTCCGTCCTCAACGCAAGAACCGCGGGCGGGTGGACTGGGGGATCCTGGAGAAGCTAAAAAAGCAACTTAGTCATCTCCCTTGACATTCCAAGGCCCGCACATCCCGTGTACCCGTGACCCAATCCGGTTAGGGGGTTTACTCCTGGAAATGCTTGAGACCTTTGTGCACAGGCTCTGTTTGGCTGCCCAAGACGAGGAGTTTGATTAGCCGCTAGGTTCACGGACTTTCTAACAAATCGTACGTTGTAACTGATGATAGATGAACTTATTGAAATGGTTCCATGTCGTTATTATCAATGTATTGGACAGGATGCTAAACGCGGGAGTGACAAGAGCTTGCATAACCCGCTGCGAACACCACTTAGGCGCAGTATGCTGTCCAACCAGCGATGACGAGTGGGACACACCAACCAGATGCGATCTTCATAAAATGGACGCGACTGGGAGTGAGAAGAGCCAGTAGAGTACTGTGCAGTACCGTATCCCTACCTAAGATCAGTGAGGCATCCCACTATCAAGCACCCAACTCGGAGCGATATCCGAAACCCATGTCTCTGGCGAATTTTAAACGCCTGTGATGTTTCCCGAGCATTTCTCAGGAGCTCATCCCGCCACTGGGTATCATCTTTCACATGCAACTCGGTGGATAGCTGAAGCTCTAGGGCCAACCAATCTGCAGCAAGCAAGCTGCCTCTGAACACTTACGTCACCTTGTGGTCTCACACATCCACGTCACAACATTCCAAGTGGTTTCGACATCTCACACTCAACTTGCCCCAGCAAGTCCCTGAATATCTTTTCTCAATCTATGACTTGGTTCGGAGCGTGAGACACTCTACGCCCTTGACAACTTCGTTGAGATCCCCTGCTCTTCTACCATCGGAGGCAAGACCCCGCCTTCTGACACCTTGACATCGTGCCACTTCGAGCTACCATAAGCTCTACCGAAGCAGGGTCGCGTGTCAGGTTGGATAACTTCCGAAACCACAGCCCTATTCTGCCGACCAAAATGTCGTCTTCTGATAAGATACAGGTGGATAAAGATAAGCTGAAGGAGAAGTTTGAGGAGAAGTTTGACCTGTCCCACTTTGACTTCAATGCCATAATTCGGGGAGCTCAATTGACCTTGGTGGGAGGTAAGTACCTTTATGACCTACAACACCCAATATCCGACTCTTCCGCAGTTGGTAAAGCTAACATCATGACACAGCTCATCGAGCACTCCAGAACCCTGCACTGTTCACCACTGATCACTATCGCCAAGCTGCCATAGCTGTCGTCGCAGGGCTCGCAATTCGGCTCGTCATCGCTATTCCGGTATGTTCGCACCTCAAGGGACCCGGAAGTTTCGCAGCGCTAACATGGTCAGATAATTGGCATCAAAGTGTTAATATGGTTCATCTCACTCTTCATAACCCTCGATGCGGTGACGTGGGATGACAAGCTTGTTGGCGGTCTCGACTTCGTGGCAGAATATGTCCTTCAAGTCCCCTTCTTTCTCATGGCCCTCATGCGCTATGTAGTGCCGACTCTCGATAACCTGTAAGTTTGCCCTGGGCTGATATCATCCGACCACTTGCCAACCCGCCACAGTTTCATGCAGTCGCTACAGTGGGTGGATATGACATATGTCCGCAAGCACAAGAACGACAACCCTTCTGAGCTTCGAGACATGTACTATCCCAATCTCAAGGGCTACAGAGCATCTGATGGGAGCACACACTCAGAGAGCACAGCTCAGGCTGTTTCGATGTTTCTCTACCGATTCCTCCGCAAGGGCGGCATCTCCCTCGCGGTCTTTGCCCTTTCATACGCCCCGGTCATTGGCCGCTTCGTGCTGCCCGCAGCCAGTTTCTACACCTTCAACAACGCCGTCGGTTTGGGTCCGGCATCTGTCATCTTCGGCACAGGTATCTTCCTACCCCGAAAGTACCTCGTCATTTTCCTCCAGAGCTACTTCTCGTCAAGAAGTCTGATGCGAGAGCTGCTTGAGCCCTATTTCGCCCGAGTTCACTTCACCAAGGAGCAGAAGCGAAACTGGTTCCGCAGCCGTGAAGGTGTTCTTTTCGGCTTTGGGTTTGGCTTCTATTGCCTTGTCAAAATCCCCCTGGTCGGGGTGCTTGTCTATGGCATCGCCGAGGCCTCAACAGCCTACTTGATCACCAAGATTACCGATCCTCCACCTCCTGCCCCGCAGATGAAGGAGTATGCCGAAAGTCAACAGAACTGGACAAACAAGCATGAGTTCCTCAATTTGTCGCTCGCCAACATCGATTCTGTCTCCCGGCAGAACCTCCCTGAGAAGACCAACTGAGTTTCTTTCCGTTCAGTAGGCATAGACAAGTTCAGTCACTGTAGCCAACTTGGCATCGGCACCATGAAGCGGTTTAAAGGCTTGGGTGCTGGAGTCAGGTTCCATCAACCCAGGTCTTCAGCGAGTATCATCGGAACTCAGTAAAAGGTTAGGGAACTATATAGACATTGGGGCTGAGAGGGTCTTTGAGGCGGCTGATTGGGTCACTTCCGGGGTGTGCCAGACCAGGGGCAGCTAATCAGGCACTGTCAATGCTGAGCAACGACTCAGCCACCGTGTGTGTACAATATGTACGATAGAATCAGGAAGGAAAGAGTCCTTGATGCGCAATCAAGGTTGTATAAAGGGGGAAGGTATTCAATTTGGCTATTCGGCATGTAACTGAGCATTTCCTGAATCCCCGCGCTGGAGTGTAAGCCATGAATGCGTGTCGCATGGCAAAGTTAGCATTGTTACCCATATATATACTCCGTCCAACTATATCTGCCCATCTCACCAGTCTGGAATAATAGAGAAGCGCTCGTGGGCTGTGTCTACACTGTGCTGCCTCATCGCCCTATCGCCCTGTCCTATAAAGTCACACCCGAATGTGTCACACTTGCGAAGCACATTGTCACCCTCGTCCTGGATTTCACTCAAGTCAACGTGACCTGTCAATTCTGCATGCTTCCGCCCCTCAAGCTGACCACTGCCTATCCAATCGCACCCTGGGACATCGCATTTGAGGATCAATCCTTCTGTGTCAGTGTAGTAATGAGCTGCGTTGAGCTTCTTCACCAGCTTATGGGTCTGCTCGAGCACCTCATCATCGTCCGTGGGCCAGACTGTCCGATCCATCTCAGGAGGAAGCGACGGGGCATTGTGGGGGTATTCTGAGTAGCTGAAAGCGACCCTGTCATAGTGTATACCGGAGTATACCAAGATACAGCGATCCCTTTTCTCCTCACCAAAGTTGATGAGATTTTGGGCCTTGAAAACAGTCAGAGTTATCCGTGGAGCAAACAACCAGAGAATACGAACCTGGACATCAAATGTACAAATTTGGATGTCAAAGATGGAAGACAAGATGCTCAGCTCAATGCCTCCGCCCCAGCGGTCAGGGTCCTGGATGCTGCGGCAATATTGGCTTGGTGAACTGCCCAGCACAGCCTCCGAGTAGTCTTCCGGGTGCTGCACGATGTAATCTGCCATCATCCTCCTCAGTTGCTGTGCAGGGATCTGCTTCGGCAAGGCGCCGCCAAAGGCTGTGAAGAGACAGCTATTGTCGCTAGGCATGACTCGAAGCACTACTTCCTGTCAGAGATTATGTCAGAGCGATAGCAGTGTCGCGGTACTCACGCAATGTCCCTTCACGTTCTGGCCATGGTACGTTAACATCCTCTGGGCTCTCATTCTTTCTAGCTGCCCGCGATGTTGTGGCGCGTTGTTGGGCAGCAGTCGTCTGAGCTGGCACTTCGGGAGCAGGTGGCGTCTCTTCAGGAACGATGGTGAGTGTTTCTCCATGAAGACCAAGAGATCGAGCATTCTGATCGCCCTGACTGAGCTCAAGAGTTTTCATTGCCATAGGCGGGCCATATTTGATGCTGAAGCTGGCGATGCCGGATTTGGCCCGCAGTTCGTCAAAGACGGCCTGAACTGTTGCATCATCAGATATCTCCAGAATGCCAGTACCGGCGGGACCCTTGTAGCGAGCTCGCATAATTCTACGAGTCTTCAGGAAGCAGTCGACAGAAAAAAGACCAAAATCCAAAGGTGCGAGAAGTCCGTTACCAGGCAGTACAGAAGATGGGCAGGTAGGTATGGAGTTCAAAAGGCGGACAACGATGAGGGAGGGGCACAGAGAAGGCCAGCAGCGGAGGACCGTCGAAGGCAAGGAATTTGGGGGAATCTCTGAGAAACTGAGTCTCATGAGGGAAGTGAATAATATTTAAAAACAGGCTCTGAAAGACCTATGCTAATTATATCAACAGTTAATAACCATCGTATTATTCAAAGAAGTTTCTTTCGAACCCAGCTACAAAGAAAGGTGAATCAATCAATCTTTATCGACAAATCGGTACAACCGTGTTGGTGAACAGAGCGCATTCCCGACACTGTGCGAATAGTGTCATGTTGACCGGTCGCACGATAAGTACGTACCATCTAGCCACCTTTATACTAGCCCTGAAGCGCGCAAGGGCGGACGCGGTCTTGCACCTCCAAGGTCCAGACTGCATGTCGAAGGTTCAAGTACGTACCTTCCCAATCAAGCACCATCAGCTTTCGCGAAATTTGGCATTGCTGCTTCACGACCAGACTCTCCCGGCAATTGCGCCTTTTGCCATATCAAACGACAATCGCGAATCGCGACTCAACCCCATCCACGCGTTGCGACTGCGCCCGAGCGGCCCCAGAACCTCGCCATGTCGACTCGGAGGGCAAACGCGCCTGAGGTGCGCGAATCGATCGAGGCAAAGGCAGCCAATGAAGATGTTGAGATGAAGGATGGCCCGGATGCCGACGCGGATGCCGAAGGCGATCCTGATGTTGACATGGACGCTGAGGGCGATGAGGATGCTGAGGGTGAGGAGGATGCTGAGGGCGAGCTGGACCAGCAAGGACGTCCTGATTTGTATCGCTTGATTCACAATCTCGCGACCTACCTCTGTAGCGTCGAAGAGAAGTATGTCTCCCCTTCCACGCCTCGAAGCGCAGATGCTAACGATTATCGGTACACAGTGGCGAACCACTTGCCGGCGGTTTCCAGCGCATCCCCAATCGACGAGTCCTGCCTGATTATTTCGAGATCATATCGGAACCTGTCGCCTTCAGTACTGTTCGAGTAAGTTATGAACTTCAAGCTCCTATGATGAATTGCGATGGTGTTATTGACACAAGAACAGGGGAAAACTCAGAAGAAGCAGTACAACAACTTCGCCGAATTTGTCAAGGACGTTGCGCAAATCTGCCACAATGCTCAGGTCTACAACCGCCCTTCCGCGCCCATTTTCGGCGCTGCTGTTCGATTGAGGGAAGTGTTTGTCGAAGAACTCAAGAAGCTAGTCGACAAGGGACACATCACCGCGGATGACGCGAAATTGCCGGATCTAGGCGAGCTACCACCCGCAGAGGAATCTCCGCCAGCTGAAGACGATGAAGAGGAGGATGAGGAAGAGGAGGAGGACGAGGAAGAGGAAGAAGAGGAAGATGACGACGATGATGATGACTCAGACGACGAAGGTGGACGACACTGGGGTCGAAGACGACGTACCTCCGGCCGGAGAGATCGAGACGTGGACAAGGATGATGATGCACACAAACGACGTGGACGGCCCCCAAGTGTGTTGACCCCAACTGAGGCGCGTATCTCGTCGCTTCTCAAGGGTTTAAGAAAGCCGAGAGATGATGACGGCAACCTCCTCATTCTTGCTTTCGAGAAGCTACCTGACAAGGCCGCTGTCCCCGACTACTACCAAACAATCTCCAACCCTATTGCTCTCGACAACATCAAGAAGAAGGCAAAGCGGAAGAAGTACCAAAGCGTCGACCACGTCATGCAAGACATCGAGCTCATGTTCGAAAATGCCAAGAGGTATAACGAGGACGAAAGTGAAGTATATCAGGCCGCCGTGGAGCTCCAGAAGCAGGCTCGCTTCCTAGCTGAGCAGGAGAAGGCCAAGCCTGACGATGACTTCCGGGATGAAGACGGCAAACTTCCTTTGGCGGAGATAGTGTACAATGATCAGTCATGGAAAGTTGGTATGTGTAGAAGGGCAATGAGGTTGCTCACTCCTCGTCTCGTGAATATAGCTAATATCGAAGCAGGTGATTGGGTTCACATCCGAAACCCCAATGACTTGGCCAAACCTACCGTGGCTCAGATCTACCGCACATGGCAAGATCGCGCTGGTCAAAGGTGGATCAATGCCTGCTGGTATTACCGACCAGAGCAAACAGTTCATCGGTTCGAGAAGCATTTCTTTGAACATGAGGTTGTCAAGACGGGCCAGTACCGAGACCATCAAATCGAAGAAGTCCTTGACCGCTGCTTTGTCATGTTTGTGACACGCTTCAACAAAGGTCGTCCTCGGGGGTTCCCTCTTGACAAGGAGATATACGTGTGCGAGTCGCGTTACAACGAGGAAAAGTTCCGATTCAACAAGATCAAGACGTGGGCCAGCTGCGTGCCAGATGAAGTGCGCGACAAGGACTACGAAATGGACCTCTATGATGTCGCCCGACGGATGAAGAAGATACCCAGTCCTATCAAGCACCTGTTGCGTGAGGATGCAAAGGAAACTGATGAGCTACCCAAGCCGACATGGGGAAGCCCCAACGCTCCCCCGATTGTGGGAGCTGTGCATCGCCGGCCACGAGAACCTAATGTGAGTGAAGGAATCCATACCCCCTATACCTTGATGTACTGCCAGTGTCATGGCGGTGCGTGGTCCGTTTGTTCGTTGGCGACCACGAGATCCGTTATCAGCAATCAGCCATGCACAATCCCTGCCCTTCTTCCCCATCCGTGACCGTTTGGGTCTCAACGCCTGATTCACGAACAATTTTGTGCCTCAGGTTCCCATATCACTGTTGTTCTTCTACCGTTTCTGTTGCAACGGGCTGACATAAACCCTGCCTCATAGGAATCGCCGCCTCCGGAACCCACCCCTCCGCCGCAGCCCATGTCGGCCGTTCCACTTCCCGACGTCAGCCTTGATGCCGGTCGGCGCGCATCGATGCTCTCGGTACCTGGAAGCATGCCCGCGGATCCCTCCGTGAGGCACCCTTCTATGCCATATCCTGGAGGACCATCTCCGTCGCCTGTTCAGTACAACGCCCATATGACGCCTCACTTCCAGCCCGTCACGCCAGGAGCACCGCCTCCCCAGGTTCATCAGACTCCCGTACCTATTCCTCATCCTCCTCACCTTGGTCCTCCCCAGCCCCAAGTAGCGGTGCGCCCTATGCAATATCAGCACCAACCTCAGCACCCACAGGCCGGCTTTGCCCAAGGCTTTACCCCAAATTATGCACACGCAATGCCTGTCATGCATCAGCAGACGCCGATGGGTAACCAAATGGCCCAGGCATACAACCAAGTCCAAGTCCCGCCCGTTGCGCGCACCCCCATGGCACCCAACCCAGGCGCACCTATGCCGGGTGGCAACGTATACAACCCGCCACGGCCACCAGAGGTGTACACTCTGCCCGACAACATCAACGAAGCTCTCCCAGAAGAGCTCCGACAGAACTTCCAGCACGACAGCAATGGACGTGTCCTGTTCTTCACTGCCCCCCCGCTCGAGCGCTCTCACAAGGGCATCTCACACGAGAGTGCCGGTCTGGGACATAGCGCCAAGTACCTTGCTGGACGCAAAGAGTGGCTTGCAGACAGAGAGAAGAAGCGGAAGGAGCGCGACGAGAAGGACTCGAACTCATCTTTGAAGCGAGTCGAGACCGACGTGACAGCTGTCCGTGAAACCAAGGAGGAGATTGCGGTCCAAGCCAGCGATGCTATGGCTAAGTGGCTCCAGCAATATGATGAGGATACCCAACGCTGGAACAAGGAGACCGGTCTCGAAGGCTGGCGCGAGGCTGCTGGAGAAAAGGGTACTGTCTAGAAAAGGATATGAGAGATAAGCCGCTCTCAAAAGGAGGCATCTTGAGCTGGAAAGGGGGGGTTGGGTTAATGGCGCCTGGATTATCGTACGAAAGATCACTGATGGCGTAGAATAAGGTTGATAGGTTGGACGTCAGGAGTTAAGAATGCTGTATTTCATCTCGCCAAGTTTGTAAACACCTGAAGTTGATTAGACTTGTGAGGTTTGGGTCGCAAATCTCACGGTCGACCTTGTCTCAGAGTCTTGTCCCGCAAAATACTATCTTTGAAGAGCCAAACACCCATGTCACTTGCACCCCATGTCAACACTAGTGTTTTTTTTTTTTTTTTTACGAATTTCAAGGTCATATTTCATCTATCTGGTTCGGTAGTGTTCCTCTTGTCTGAATACCTAGACATCCGATGGCATGTTGAATAGCCTTGCCACGCCTTATGACTTTCAAGAGTCTCACGCAAGCCCGGTTGACTTCAACACCTACTAAAGGGGGCTTCCTTGGGGTTTTGTGCTAGGTTTGCCCAAGGTGTTGCCATTGTCGAGGGGAATCGAGAGAGTGCGGTTTCATCCCAGCGACCGTAGTTGATAGTGGACCGCTATAACCCGTCATGAACTCCCCGATGTCTCACCCGTCCCTCTCCAGATCTTCTCCCGCATGGTCCTGATAGGTTGAGGAGAAAGTCCTTGCTCTGAACCTCAGCAGATGTATCAGCTCATGCCTCAGCCAACTCAACCTGCATGCCGTCTGAGACAGATTGTTTTCGGCCGTGTCCCAGCTCATACATGACCCATTCATAGACCGCCCACTGAACGGCATTGACCATGAAAGCTCGCACGCTGCAGACAGTTAATCCTCGGAAGAACACCCGGGCGCCTTCTTCCCTGTATGCTTGCTGCGCAATCTGAAGCGCGCCAGTCCTACTGGGCCGCGAGACACCATTTGATTGAAGGAGGGGAGATGTTTCTGCTTGTTGAACCCAGGGCTGAGCCTGGACTCGAGTTTTGATGACATCGAGAGGAAAGATGCTAGCCCAAGTTGCGACACCAGCTAAGCCTCCACATAACAGAACTTTGGCGGCCTCGTGCTGAAGAGAAGACTCCTCTCCTGGTTCGGTGGCAAGCCAACGAGTACTTAGTTCGTAGGACCAAAAGTAGAAGCCATAACCAATACTATCACGAAGTGCGGTCACAACACCACCAAAGTAGAGACCACGAATGCCTTCATTCCGCCAGATCTGTTTCGTAATAGCCCAGCTCGACAGGGGTGGGGAAGCAAGCTGCGCTCGACACTTGATGAGCTCAGTAGGAGTGCTGACAACCCAAGTTGCGAGACCTCCCACGGCGCCAGCGATCCATGTATTCCAGAGGTTTCCCGAAGTCGAGAAGGCATTGTTCAGTGCCGCCTCGGTGCGGTTATAAGAGACAAAGAGAAGAGCGTTCAGGGCGCCATACCCAAGGATTGGCGCAGCAGTACCGGTGACCAGAGAAGCGGAGTTTCCAAAGTAGCGAGCATATGGCGAGCGGCCTTGGCTAATTGCGTGAGCCGCTGCTGTTGTTCCAAGGACCGGGTTGGGAGGCGTGTTTGAGACTGGCGTGTTGTGTTGCGCCTGGAGTCGTACTTTGATCACATCAAGCGGGTTTCCAATAATAATTCCAACAGCGCCGCTCAGGTAGCCAGCCCAGAAGTCAGCCGACATTGTGACACTATTTCTCACGACTGCGATTGCCGGAGTAGCTGATCAGATCGCCTCGAGACGTTGCGCTGGGCGATGGTGATGGTGCTCAGCACGCCGACGTAGACGACGCCCCAGGCCAAACCTAGTATCGCCAGTGGACGCCGGTTCGCTGTGGCATGGAGATCAATTCGGCGGTATCGGGTCAAGTACTGCCAATGGGCGAAATGTCCAGCGACTGTCGCGGTCACAATTCCAGTGCGACGCTCAGCAATTGCGACTTGGAGAGGGGTCGGTCCAGCGGTTCGATGCTCGGCAAAGCCATCCCCACCACTGGCTGATCGGCTTTGATCGGAGGCTGAGAGATTGACGCTGGAGGATGTGTTAGTGGTTCTGAGGTTGCAGAAAGCCTAAGAGAGCAGCAGGATCGGCGTATTTGGACGTACCCAGACGGCGCAACAACGAAGGGGCTTTCAGACAGCATTTTCGACAGTGTTTAATGCACTCGAAGAGATGAGGAAAAACAAGGAGAAATTGAAGAGAAATTGCACAGCTTGCCACCGGCCCCATCGACAAACATAATAAACTTGCTTGGCTGCTCGCGCAAGGTTACCTAAGCTAGTGGAGGCCAGGCGCTATTCTCACTAACACCGCAAGGTCCAGCGGAAGACCCTCGGCGGTCTCGGAGTCCTCGGGCGCGTGCTGCGGAATTGTTGTTGGTGGCGTGGCACGTGACAGCGTGTCTGCCTGGTGTCGCGTCGAGTCACTGATCGCGCCTCCCTCAGCTATTTACCCTTCCTTGATCACTACTGGTGGCAAGGCAGCTTTCAATCCGCTTCAAACTGCTGTGAGGACTTATTCACGGCGAGAAAAGACAATATGACTGCTCCGTAAGTTATCATCGCTTTTCGCAGCTCACTACGACTCGAATTGACACCCTCCAGGTCACCCTCCGTGTCAACGCCGCTGGCTGGCAAGGACAAGACCATCGGCCGACGCATGCATACACCGCAGTCTCTTGACCGACTTCACAAACCATTCAAGTGCCCAGGAGTCGCCGGACGGACTCCTGCGACCGACAGACCAGCGAGAAAGCGGAGAAAGGTCGACTATGCAGGCGCCGACGGTGAGACAGACCACGACAAGCCATACTCGAACCAGGATCGCCTTGCGCTCGCTACTCGGGACGTCAACAAATTCCCTGTGTTTCAGGCCAAGGACAAGGGACTAGTTTTTCGCAAGGCATTCACAGTACCTTTGAAGAACAAGGACAGCACCGCCTACAATCCCAATCGCGCCCCGCCTACCCTTGGTCTTCGACAGGGCGCCGTATTCGTTGCCAAGCCCTTGCATGACCCCAGTGGCGAGTTTGCCATTGTGCTCTATGACCCAACTATCGATGATAAGCTCAAGGATACACCCAAGGCAATCGAAGCGCCCAAGGATGCTCCAGCTGAGAAGCTCGATGCGCCGCTCGTTCACAAGAGTTTGGCCGAGATCCTAGGCATCAAGAAGAAGGTGGACGGTGAACACCCTCGAGTTCCGGTGGTGATTGACCCCAAACTCGCCAAGATTCTCCGTCCACATCAAGTTGAAGGTGTCAAATTCATGTATCGGTGTGTGACGGGTATGATTGACGAAAAGGCCAATGGTTGCATTATGGCAGACGAGATGGGTCTGGGCAAGACGCTTCAGTGCATTTCCCTAATGTGGACATTACTCAAGCAATCCCCAGAGGCCGGAAAGTCGACCATCCAGAAGGCCATCGTTGTTTGTCCAGCCAGTTTGGTCAAGAATTGGGCGAACGAGTTGGTGAAATGGCTGGGTGCTAATGCCATCCACCCATTTGCGATCGACGGAAAGGCGAGCAAGGAAGAGCTTACTCGCCAGCTTCGGCAATGGGCCATTGCGAGTGGTCGATCTGTGACTCGCCCGGTCATCATTGTCTCTTACGAGACCCTGCGACTGAATGTGGAGGAACTCAAGCATACAAAAATCGGTTTGCTCTTCTGCGACGAGGGGCATCGTCTCAAGAATGGTGACAGCAACACCTTCAATGCTCTCAACAGCCTCAACGTCACAAGACGAGTCATTCTCACCGGCACCCCTATCCAGAACGATCTTACTGAATACTTCTCGCTCACAAGTTTCGCGAACCCCAATTTGCTGGGGACAAGACAAGAGTTCCGCAAGCGTTTCGAAATTCCCATTCTGCGAGGCCGAGATGCTGATGCTTCAGAGGCCGATCGCAAAAAGGGTGACGAATGCACGGGGGAGCTGCTCAGTGTTGTGAACAAGTTCTTGATTCGCCGCACGAACGACATTCTCTCCAAGTACTTGCCCGTCAAGTATGAGCACGTCGTGTTCTGCAACCTGGCGCCCTTCCAATTCGATCTCTACAATTATTTCATCAAGAGTCCAGACATTCAGGCTCTTCTTCGAGGCAAGGGAAGTCAACCGCTGAAGGCCATCAACATCTTGAAGAAGCTCTGCAACCATCCCGATCTCTTGAACCTCTCTGACGACTTGCCTGGTTCCGAGGGGTGTTGCCCTGAAGACTACGTTCCAAAGGAGTCTCGCGGCCGAGATCGAGAAGTCAAGTCGTGGTACTCGGGCAAGATGGCCGTCTTGGATCGTATGCTGGCCCGTATTCGCCAGGATACAAACGACAAGATTGTGCTCATCAGCAACTACACTTCAACTCTGGATCTCTTTGAGCGGCTCTGCCGATCTCGCCAGTACGGTTGTCTTCGTCTTGATGGAACCATGAATGTCAACAAGCGTCAGAAGCTCGTTGATCGATTCAACGACCCCAACGGTGATGAGTTTGTCTTCTTGCTTAGCAGCAAGGCAGGTGGCTGTGGTATCAACCTCATCGGTGCCAACCGTCTCGTTCTATTCGATCCTGACTGGAATCCCGCAGCTGACCAGCAAGCTTTGGCGCGAGTGTGGCGTGACGGACAGAAGAAGGATTGTTTCGTCTACCGCTTCATTGCCACGGGTACGATCGAGGAGAAGATTTTCCAGCGACAGTCTCACAAGCAAAGTTTGTCTTCGTGCGTCGTTGACTCGGCAGAAGACGTCGAGCGTCATTTCTCCCTGGACAGTCTCCGCGAGCTCTTCCAGTACCGGCCCAACACCAAGAGTGACACCCACGAGACCTTCAAGTGTAGACGTTGCAAGCCGGACGGGAAGCAGTACATCAAAGCCCCAGCAATGTTGTATGGTGACACCAGTACATGGAACCACTTTGTCAACGAGGGCCTGAAGCCGATTCAAGACTTGCTGCTAAGACAAGAGTGTGGTGAGGCCGAGGTATCAGCTGTTTTCCAGTACATCTCTCATTGAGGTATCTGGGCAAGTTTTTTTTCAAGATGTCACGGTTATGAAAGCATGGGTGCGAGGCGTTATTGAGGATTCGGGGTGTCAGGGATTGCAATCTGCTTCATGGGAGTTGTGCTAGACAGGTAGATTAGCTCTGGTCAAGTGGTTACTTTGGTCGACTGTTTTAGTCAAACAATACAGACAAATGTTAAATGGGAAACTGTCTTATCCGTGGGCTAGCCGTCAATTGTCGGGCTCTATTTCTCGTAGCGGTTGCTTTTGACGGTCTAACGATTAACTTGATCTCCAGTTGACAGCGATTCGGTGAGTTTATCCTAGGCTATCTGGGTCCGCTGTCCATTCAACTGTCGGTATTATTCACATCCTTGTTCTTGACTGCAGTAATACTATATTGCGTGTTACTTTATATTTCACTGGACGTCTATTCCGCTTGTAATAGGGGTTATTGAGATTTTCTCGTCACCTTGGTGACTAAGTTCATTTTTATTCGCCTCACAAGAAGAATCCCCCATCCCCAGCTGTAAATTAGAGACTCCTTCAATTGTAAGACACCAAATCTCATGATGTTAGCAAGTGAGAGAGAAGGATATGATTCGAGATCGTAAACATCAACACTGATACAGCACACCTACCCTAGAGACGCCGAGAATCCGGGGTCCGTATGATGCCCCGCCATGCCCTCACAAGAAAAACCCCACCATCACTAAGATCACGCCTTCCAAAGCCGAATCTTCGAACCTCAGCTGCCTACGGAACGAAGGAGGAAATCTCTCGACGACAGATTCCCGATGTCTTTTGACGATGAAGAGCCCATGTGCGCCCCATTCCCTAATAGCATATAGAGACCCTAGTTTCGCTGACTTGCATCGTTCTCTGCAGAAGCCTCTCGAGTCACGCCCTGGCCGCGTTGGCCGAGTTCCACGCCGAAAAGGACGCCCACCGAAAGACGTTTGAGAAGCTCAAGACCGGGGCCGCACCCCGAGCCGGAGCCGTGCCCGGGGTAGTCGGTCCCGGAGGAGACGAAGACGCGGAAGAGGGAGAGGATGACACCCCGGACGAGGACCCGGATCAGCAGCAGCTGAGCATGGCGGCTTTCACAGAGGACTGGAACGAGTCGCAGTTTTGGGTACGTAACAAGTTCATCGACGAAGGATACAAAACAACACCTGCATATAAAAGCAACACAAAGGCCGTCTTCATCCAGTGGTTTTCTACCCCAGGTCGAAGCGGTGGAGATGGCATCGCGATCGGCTTTCTGGGGTGTCCTGCCCATTAGGTTACCATTACGTACTGGCCCGCGGGACTGAGCTCTTGGCATCAGGACGCCCAACGTCCAAAGTTCATGATTATTATGAAACAGGCACAGTCAAGCATACAGGCTAACATGGGTTGGGGCTTACTAGTTCCTTGACGAGACGGCCTTTGAATTGGCTGACCAGCTGCTCGACGGCGCATCCGCCAGTTCGACTATTGGCGTTCTATCGACGCCGAGCGTATTCGTCGCTCTCAAGAACCGCCTGGTAAGCAGATATTGCCCTTCCGCGGAAGTGGAAAGACGCAGGGTTCGGGTTCCTGCATAGAGAGACATGGTTGCTGACTCGTAAACGTCGCTGTCGTGCAGAGACATTGGCCTGTTGAGGATAGACCAAAGCTGGTGTTGTTCGAGCATGACGATCGGTTCAGTGTCTTTCCCGAGTTTGTCTTTTACGACTTTCAACGGCCTCTTCAACTGCCGGGTGTGTGCCTGTTCCTTGTATCAACCAGACCCAAATGCTGACATGACTTCCATTAGGCTCGCTCAAGGGTAGTATAGACAGCATCATCATCGACCCGCCCTTCTTCAGCAGCGACTGTCAAACAAAGTGTAAGCTATATCCCTCCCGCCACTATCACAAGCTCTAGCCTGCCACATCAATGTTCGTCTGGACAAAGAATCCCTCATCATCCTCTCCTTTGCTGATATGATACTTCTACAGTTGCCCTCACCGCCCGCTGGCTACTAAAGCCATCTTCACCGCGCGTCATCGTCTGCACCGGTGAGAGAATGTCCTCTCTCGTCGACAAGCTCTACCGCTCTCTCAAGGTCTATCCTACAACATTTGAGCCGGCTCACTCTGGTCTGAGCAATCACTACTATTGCTATGCCAACTTTGAGAGTTCAACGTGGGACTGGCGGTCTGACGAGTCTGACTGAGTACAAGGCTGAGCAGTCACATCTGTGGGTTGTGGACCAAATCTCGATATCCATGAGTGTTACTTTACACAATAACTTCCGTAGAATGGCAAATGCCACGAAATACCCCTGACTTGTTTGCCCAAACACGAGTCTTGAGAGCATCATCTTTCAGAGGAGAAACCTGGCTTTGACCAGCCTTGAACTGACTGCAATGTAGTTTAGATGTTAGTAGTGCGAAAGTTCTCAAAACCTAGTCGTTGGCAATATCGAAAGCAGAATATACCAGTCAACATCGATCATATCGTGGGCCCCTTGCGGGAATTGCTAAATTGAATCTTTACGCCGAGCAATGCATCCCACTCCGGGCGTCTGCCTTTGTTTGCCTCCCCAGTGAGCCTGCCATCCATGCCCTTTGACGCCGGTCCGGTGCTTTCAATTTCAATCTCCATCGACGATCTTCCTGGCCTCACCCGATACTTACTTGCACTCGTCGCTCCCTTGCTGTAGTATAGGGTTAAGCGAGGGAGCGGATGATGTAGAAGAGCAGATAGGCCTGGGCGCCGAGTACATCAGACAAACTAGCCATCTCAACCTTGTGGTCGTTGAATTTGAACCACTGATACTACATGTTAGCATGCCGCTGAATCACCTGGTAAGAAGAGCTATGCCTACCTGATCACCAACCCGACAGTACGATGTGTAGTGGCCGGTATCGATCTCGCCGACGTGGACCACAACACTGAGGAGATCGTAGGTGCATGATCGCTCTAGCTCGAAGCTTTCGCGGCTGTCGCGGCTGCGGGCACGATTCGTGTAGGGCAGCATGTTCAACTGAAGTGGGAATCGCACCTCGTTGCTGACCTTGGAGGCTGCCCTGTCATGTCTTCCATGCCTGTACTCGAAGCGCTTCAAGTCTGTTAGTTTCGTCCAGTTGGTCAAGTTACTCTAAGAGACCAACTCACCTTTAGTTGTATTGATAGAACATTTGGCAGCCGCTTGATGCTGGTGTGTCGCCTTGCTTGCTGGGTCGAGTTGCAGTTGTTGCAACGATACTCGCACTTATCATACTTGATGTACTCTTCGTCCAGGCAGTCTTGTAGAGTGAGTGAAGGCTTCTTGAGGCCCGTCTTCTTGATTCGTTTCTGAACCACATTCTCGAGACCCAGGCTCAGATCTAGGAAGGACTGGATGGAATTGCTCTGTCCCGAGCAGTTCTGGCATGTGGTTGTAGTTTGCATTTTGCCGTAAAATGTCTGATGCATGATGCAGTTGCAGCTGTGCTCGCTGCCAATCTCGGGCTTCTTGCCGTCTCCATTGCGCTCGTGAAGTTCCTCAGCCAGGAACTGGAAGAATTCGTGAGCATCTTGTTCTTTGGTGGTTACCAGATTCTCGAAGGCCTTCTTCTCGGAAATCCAGAATCCAGACAGGATGTTGGCGGCTGTGTAGCCGTTGGTGTTCTCGAGAGCATAGAAATCCTGGAACATGTCGTCCATGGCACAGCTCAAGCAGTGAGGAACCTGGCAGTCGTGGTGGCCATCACTGAGGTAAAAGTTACGGAGGAGGGGGTTATGGAGGAAGCTTTGGAGGACAACGTTTTGGTAGCAAGTGGCACCAGCGTTATAGATGCCGCGAAGGCCGTTAGCGCGACAAGAGGCGGTTGTGGTATTGTTGGTGATGTATCGAGGATCGTCCTTAATGGAGTCCTGGAAGAGCTCATCATGCTTCCTCTTGCGACCTGGACAATTGTTAGTCCATGCTGTAGAATTCATTGCCGCGCAGTGTCAAGCAGCCGAGACCTGGCAATGCTAGTTTGGCAAAGTTGCCCTGTCATTTGGTGCTTACCAGAGAAAGACCCAGTTCCTATCTTTCGCACTCGGAGCTCCTCCAATGTGGGATCCCAAACAAAGTCATCACATATCTGACAGTAGAGGGCGCCACTTCGAGAGTCAACGTCTGCGACAGGTTAGCAGGGCGGGTGTTGTCAAGTGGACATGAGCCACCAACAGAAGCGATGTTGTTTCTTAGTTCCATGCTTCAATCGATCGTCTTCGGATACGGTCGTGGGGCATTGCAGGCAGAGGTAGTTGGATGTGAGAGTCGTGATGGGCCGTCCGTCTTGAGTCGTCGAGGTCTGTGGGATGATGGGGGTCGAATCGAAGATTCCGCGGAGGATCAGCTTGTAGTGTGTGATGGAGCTGTTCATGACCTCTTGGCCTTGAGTCAAGAGAAGTTGTACATGCTCTGGAGACCGGTTAGACGAGAAAAGAAGGCAACGCGACGCCGGGAGATCGCTGGAGAGAAGGGTATCGTACCACAGCCGAACATTGGCGACCCCGGGACCGGGGACTTGACCTTGAAGTTCTTAGGCGACGCGGGTGTTGTCGGCCGGGCAGACATGATGAGGGATTGAGCTGAGTGGCCTCAAAGCTCTGCTTGTGGACGAGTGAAGCTTGAGAGAACGCAGCAGTGCTGGGCGGCCGCTGGAGGAATGGGGCTCGGTTCGGGGGATGAAAGGGTAGGCGAGCGATCCGACAGCAATGACCAGAGCAAAAGGATGCCTCAAGAAGTCGGGCGACCGAAAGGGGAAGTATTATGATCGATCAGGCTCGCTGCAAAGAATCCCGTTGATTGTCGATCGAGGGTGCGAAAGGCGGGCGAGGCTGAAGGATGCAAGGCACAGCAGAGCACAGCACACAGCACACGCTAAGCCGAACGTCGGACAAGCCGTGCGTGTCGGTCAAGAGATGGATGGGAAGATAATTGTTGAATTAAATAAACAGAAAAGGAATTAAGATTTAGATAAAAGATGGGAGCCGATTCGCGCCTCGAGATATGAAGCAAAAAATCTCGAAAAAAGGCTCGGCGCAAGTCGTTTTTGGATCTCTCGTCGATTTTGAATGAATTAGAATGAATGGGATTGGAAAGAAGCCACTGAAGACAGGGAGCAAGAGATGAGGTGCGGGTGTTTGTTTGGTGGAGTACGTACCTCCCGGGGGTAAATTAGCAGGCAAGGTACAATCGTGGTGGCGGCGTTTGCCTTGTGAAAAAAACCCAATCAGCTGCATCATGCAGGGCGATAAGATAAGCTGCCGGCTCTCATCGTCACAGAAGCTTTGAATCTTTATGGATAAATTACCCGTTAGAGCAATCAGTATTTTGCTTGTCTGGAAACACTCGGGTCTATACATCAAGCAAGAGCCTCATTGACCAACTGCTTTGTCATTTGCTCAAATGATGCCCTTCACGGACCATCATGGGATGATGTGATGCTCCTCAGCTAATCCTGTACTAGCCCCTATATTTTTAGCGCTCGCTTGTCAGCCGCTACCACGACACTGTGACAGCCTCCCGTGTCGATGGATGGCAGTGGAGGATGCCTGGAACCGACCTTTTGACATTGATCAGGCACAACGTTGCACCTTTGCTACCGTAGATATGCATAAAGCGGAAACTCTAACAAGCAACGGGGGTTGTTTCAGGTGAATTTCATCAGGAAGATGACGCTATTCAGAAGCCTGAGCACTGACGAGTAATGTACAACTGTCACTGATGTTTATTAAGCTCTCCTCATGAGGAGAACCACTTTGGGCCGAGGCTTTCCAGCTCTTTCCTCGTGGTATTGGACAGACACTGCCGAGATCTCCAAATGCCGAATGACGACAACCGCTCTTTTACCAGTAAAACAGCCAAATCCAATAAGCAACTCACCATTCTTCTTCCTTCACCTTCACCATCCCCTATTGTTCTTCGTCCATCGGTGCATATCCCTTCGGCTTCGCTCTCGGTCCCGCTTTGGCTTCCGGTTTCTCCACACAATCTGTTGAACGCCCGGCTCCGATTTCCGGCTTCCGGATCCGGACCCCTCCCGATTTTACGCCGGGTTTGCTCCGGGCTTTCACTTTTCACGGTCCTCGACTCCGAACCAGGCCCCGGTGCAACTTAAAGAACTCCGCTCTCACACGATCCATTACCCACATCATGGCAACACAACTCATCGCCCTCCCGGCTGTAGAGCGCCTTAGTCCCACTTGTATCCGCATCCTCGGCGGCAACCCGGGCAAGTTCACCCTCCAAGGCACGAACACATACCTCCTCGGCACTGGTCGCCGGCGCCTCCTCATCGACACGGGCGAGGGCCGCAACGCCTGGATCACGTCCATCCGTGACACCCTGCAGCAGGAGAACGCTACCATCGACGCTGCGCTCATCACGCACTGGCATCATGACCACACGGGTGGTATCAAGGACCTCTTGAGCATCTCGCCGCAGACAAAGATCTACAAGCACACCCCAGAGGATGGGCAGCTCGCGATCGAGCATGGACAGCGGTTCGAGGTTGATGGTGTTACCCTAACGGCGGCGTATACACCGGGACACACCAAGGATCATGTTGTTTTCGTCATGGATGAGGAGGATGCCATGTTTACGGCCGACAATGTGCTCGGCCAGGGCACGGCAGTTTTTGAGGACATGGCAACATATCTACGGAGCCTCGAAGAGATGAAGACGCTTTTCAAGGGTAGGGCATACCCCGGCCATGGCCCTGTAATCGAGCACGGTCCAGCCAAGATTGCCGAGTACATTGCCCACCGACGTCAACGGGAAGAGCAAGTCATCCAGACGCTGGGGCTTGGGCCTGGAGAGGCTAAGACGAATGTCGCTGAGCTGAGGTCAACGTGGACGGCCATGGAGCTCGTCAAGGTCATCTACAAGGAAGTGCCAGAGACTCTCCACCCTGCGGCTTGTGGTGGTGTATTGCAGATCCTGGGGAAGTTGTTGGGCGAAGGCAGGGTGGCTTGTGACGGAGACGGATGGCGATTGTTGGGCGAAGGGCGTCCTTCTTTATAAACATGTAGAGGGTGTGAGATGATGACTGCAGCAAATGTGGAGGCCCACACACAAGTAATTAGTCTAATTGCTATTCCCGGTAAGCTTTGAAATTTAAATCCGCGTTTTCCGAAAAATCCATTCATCCTCAAAAAACCGCATCTGTCTCGGAGGTGTGGGATCCTTTGTGGATGGAAGCGGTTTGCCGTGCCAAGACACGACGAGTGACCTTCGGCAGCTTCGGATCTCTCTCTCGAACTTCACCGCGTCCTTGACCCTTTGCAAACAAGAAAAAAGCTGCATGTGCTTTAGCGAACGAACAAAATCATGGCGGGGACTCACACACACACAATCCCTGCTCATCTACGATGCAATGGTAGAGCTAAGGCAGCCACTTTGGAGGAGCCGAGAATGGCGGTCTCTGATAGACGCCGCGGGCTTGAATGATCTACAGCACGGGGCACTTTGTGTGTTACAGTAACTTCGCCCTTCTGACCGTTGATGCCCGAGCTAGCGGCCACTGTAATTCATCCTCGGGATAGACTCACGTTGCTCATAGACGACAGCGTGGGTCAAGAGGTTACACGGCAAACAAGCCTGCAATGTCGTCACACGTCACATACATGATGTCCTCGGTGAACAGTCAGTCCCCAAGGTCCTGGGTAATATGTAACGGCCCAGCAAACCGATTTCTCCTCGTAGGATCATACGACTATGGCCTTGTTCATCGGGCTCATCAGTATTTCTTGCACGAGAGCCGAGATTGGCGTTAAAGGATCACGATCTGCTTCGCTTGCTTCATCCAACACGGATGTCTCGGAGTGTGCTCCTCTGCTGCGGCCACGGAGGTCCATGGACAACCGCATTGATAATTGCAGTTAAACCCTTGCCGTTCAAATTCTTGGCAAACAGATGATCCATCTTTCCGTGTTATCCTCGAGGACGAAGCCCAAAAATTTCCGCATCGAATGGGGGGGTTCCCATGCTTTGATAGCCTTGTTGGTGGTTTCCACCAGCTTGAGTGGGGAAGCTCATCGGCGATTTCGACAATACGCGAGGTCAAGGCGAATTGACGGGAGCCGCATCCACTTCCCGTGAGAGCTTCATCCCCTTCCAATTACTTGCTTAGTGATTATATCTTGTTTGTCAGCCAACGTTGAACAGTTACCCACCGTCTTTGTCACAATTTGATGGTGCACTTGTCAGCACTCAAAGGAAAGCGCAGAGATGCTCCCAAGTGGGGAGGGCGCAACGTATTGCTGCCGGTCCCCAAGCTATCTTACATATCGACATGGCATTAGGGCTTTCTTTCTGCATCTGAGCTCATGCGTTTTCTTGTATCCCATGCTCAGAAAAACCGGGGTGGGATAGGGTTGGTGAGATTTCGGAAAGATAATGGATGCAAACTGGAAGTGTGTGCCGTACTGGTCACTCACACAACTGCTGATCAAGGGTCCCCGCCTCGGAACAAAGACCCTGGCGTTTTGAGTCATGCGGTTGCAATGGATGTTTCCCGTCTGGGTGTTTTTCATGTCCTGTGACTCGTGAAATGGCGGTTTGGTAGTGTTGAAGGAGGTGGGACCTTTTTCTCGTCTCTGACCAGAATCATCGGGGTATCGGAGATAATATGAGCGCGGTTGTTCGATGGGAGAAGGCACGTTGCCAAGGTTATGGTCCTGGTTTTACCTCGATCATCTCTTGGCCATCGGGACCCGGGAGTCAAGTCCTCCGTGGTGACTTGGGTGTTCTTGACCGCTTCCGTGTGTGTAAGTGAAGCTGTCACGCATGGTCATACGTACCTCATACAGTAGGAATACGCAGCACACGTGTGAAAACGTAAGGCGTCTACGTTATTCTTTCGTCAGCCCTAACGCCTTCTCTAATGGCTGCCCGACGTCATATTCAGCCTTATCGCGGACATAATCGCTTTTTCACCTCTTCTCTGTGTGTCGTTAATTAGAGTTACTCAAAGGGAACAGGACGGAATGGTCGGCCGCTTCTTCGTTGTGGATCCCATGTTCCGGGCTCCGTGGAACCGTAGATCCCGGACACAAGCAGAACGGTCAAGTCACGCCGCTCTTGGACATGCCTTAGCGGGAGAGAAGCTGTCGGCACTGAGTCCAAGCCCAGCCGGCATGTCGACTCCTTCGGCTGATGACGTGCGAGCAGGCGTATCCCAATACGCTCGCATCTAGATAAACAGGTCAGCCAAGGCTCGGTGCCTGAAGGTCGTCGTCAGTGTCAGTCGTCACCAATATTGAAAAGGCCGAAGCAAAGACACGGACAAGGGAAGCAATATAAGTTATTTTTCGTTTCTAGACTTTGTGAAAATGTCCGTGAGCGCTGCTCCGTCTTCCGTCCCGTCGGATCCGGGTGGTGGGGGGGAGTGGTTGGTGGACAAGCAAGCCACCGAAGCAACGGTGCCCAGGAGCCAAGCACGCCCATTGACCTCAGTGAAAGCTCTTTTTGCGACGAGTACTGTATGTCTTTGTCGAGTGCATGTACCATGTACAGGACTTGTCAGGCGGTATAGGTACGGAGTCGGTACTCGACAGTTCCTCAGTTGGGGATACTCTAAGCTGGTCAAGCCAGAAGACACTCTGATCCGGTGATATGAGATGTCAACTTTAACTCGTACGAGCTTCTCACTTAGAATACCATGTAAGAGGTCTTCAAGCCACAACTCTTCTCGTCCTGGGGCGTGTACTGGGACTGCATGACAGGAACCCGCCGCGTCGATCCATCGATGATGTCGTTCTCACACGAGCTCGACAAGAGGTACCTACCGGCCAGAGCCGAATAGCTGTCATTCGAGAGGGTACTACCCGTCCATGTACCGTACTGTAACCATATCCCAGTTCCCCATTTGCTGCGCGCCAACATGCCGAGCTACAACCTACCCACCATCAAGTCTTCCTCCCCCACCGGCCGGCCCCATCCTCCACCATGAGCGAGCTCTCTTCCCGCCCGCCGGCTTACCGTACTGTGGTCTTGCTGCCTTTTTTTCTCAAGCTCCCCTTTGAAGCAATTCGGAAGCCTCGGATGGTCTCTTCTTCTTGGCCCTCCATTCTATGCCAACCCTGGCCCTCAATGGCTTCTTTACTCGAGAATAAAAGCCCACACACCTCTCCGACGCCGGGAGAGAGAGCTCCCTCCACTCTGCCGTATTTCCTTGAAATAGCTTTGGGCGTGTCGCATTGTCGTAAACCTGTGTCTATTGTCTCTTTTTACCTGTCGCCTGTAACAATCTTGGTCGCCAGAGAGCACTCTTCGACTAATACTGGCTTGCCATCGGTTTCCTTGAAGCTGGTGTGCTCTCGACCTCCGTCTTTGTCGTGCGCGCACCAACAGAGCCCCGAATAGCAAAGAGATTCGACTATACCGAGTAATTCATAATGATTCCAGCAAAGACGTTATCGCGCTCTGTAGGCGCAGTCCTCTTTGCGCTCCTCCCAGTTGTCCTGGCGCATGGCGACGAGGGACACGACATGGGCGACATGGACATGAGCCATGGATCCGACAAGCCCAAAGACACCTCGGAATACCCTGATACTTACTTTTCCCACCCTGATCATGTCGGTGTCATCTACGCCCACATCGGCCTCATGGTCCTCTCCTGGGTCTTTGTCCTCCCCGTCGGTAAGCTCAAACCCACGAGGCCCGCTGCGACTCACAAGCTTTGCGCCAGCCACTGACGCATCTATACAGCCGTCGTCCTTTCTCTGGCGAGATCGCGCTTCACTGTGCCTGCGCAGTTTGTATTCCTGGCCTCCAATGCCCTGGGGCTGCTCCTGGGTGTCATCTACAACGCCCAGACCCCGGACCTCTACCCAAACAATGCGCACCACAAGATTGGCTGGATCACGACCTGGGTTGTCTCGGCGCAGGTTCTCGTGAGCGTTGTGGGATGGGTCGCCGGAGCGTTGCGAGGGGATGCCAAGAAGACGAGCAGTGACAGGCAGGCATTTCTCCCAGTGCCAACTGAAGCCCCTGGCCACAACGGTTTCCGACTCCCCGAGGGTTACCTCGCTGACAGCCCCTATCGACACTCTGGTGACAGTGGTCAGGGGACGGAGCGCAACACTGCTTCACTCCGGAGCAGTTCCGTTTCGACCCTCGATGGCTTGGAGGAGTCTCCCCTCGAGAGTCCGAGAAAGGAGTACGAGGAAGATGACGACGGCGACCTCGAGGCCATGTCTCTCTCTTCCCCGGCCACCAAGGGCGCCTTCGCTCGTCACGCTTCCAAGGTCGTTGCTTCTCGCGTATGGAAATATCTCAACATTGGACGACAGATCATTGATCGTATTATCCTCCCCTTCGGCTTCGTCGCTCTGGCGACAGGTGTAGCTACTTTCGGTCGTTTCTTTGTAAGTCGCCCCTTTAGGTGCCCACTTGAACTCCTCTAACACACCATCAATAGGAAGGGGAAAACGTCTTCAACGGCCTCGCGCATTGGATCAAGGGCGGCGTCTTCTTCTGGCTGGGCGTCTTCACCCTGGGTCGTTGGTCTGGCAGCTTTGGCGAGCTCGGCTGGGCATGGAACGTTCGCCCCAAGAAGGGATCGCAAAAGTGGCGACCCTCTGCCGAGTTTGTTGAGAGCTTCCTCATCTTCTTCTATGGCTCTACCAACATCTTCCTTGAGCACCTTGGCGGCTGGGGAGGTGCTTGGACTGCTCAGGACATGGAGCACATCTCCATCACAGTCCTGTTTATTGGTGGCGGCATGGTAAGTGTCGATCCTGCACACGCTTTAGTACAAGTCTTGAAAGTTCAAGGACTGACAATTGGTTCCAGTGCGGAATGCTCGTCGAGTCTACCCGAATTCGCGATCTCCTCAACACAACCGTCCAAGACGTCGAGCCGAAGCACCCCTACACCGACGAAGAAGCGGATGAACACAAGGCGCCCGAGACTTACGAGTTCTCCCTCAACCCCATTCCTGCCTTGGTCATCCTCCTGCTGGGCATCATGATGAGCTCGCACAAGCAACACACCATGATCTCGAGCATGGTCCACAAGCAATGGGGCAACCTGCTCCTTGGGGCATCGCTTGCTCGAGGCCTTACATACCTCCTCATGTTCCTCAAGCCGCCCAAGTCGATTTTCCCCTCTCGACCCCCCACCGAGCTCCTTGCTTCTTTCGGCTTGATCTCCGGAGGCATCATTTTCATGGCAAGCGTAAGTGCACACTGCCCACATCTTACTGAGACAACAGCTGACCTAAAGCAGAGCTCCGATACTGTCGAAGGAATGATCCACTACGACCTAGACGCCATGTTCATGTACACCGTCACCATGGGCCTGGTCGGCCTGCTGATGGCCTGGATCGTCATCGTCCTGGCCATCAAGGGCTGGGCCGTGCGACTGGAGCGACGCCGGGCCCAGACGGCTTAGACACACGAACACTGTTGATTGATATCAAGTCTTGCATTATTTTTGGAGTGTGCAGGAGTTGCATAGATACCTAGTTGATTGCATCGCGGTGCGCTTTGGTGCTCTGCTTTGAGATACCCTTGATGAAATAACGGCCTTTAATCGCAACCCGAACTCCTTTATTCCCCCAAGTGACTCTATTTGCCGTGATAAGATTGAATGTTGCCGGTGTTGAAAGGATTGTTGGTGCTGGTTGACATGTCTTGGCTCTCGTGATTCGTGAGGTTGATTTGAGATGAGACGAGCCGTAGTTTCGTCTTTGGCCTCCTCGTAGGACATTCGACACGGGGGTCTATGCAGAATTTGTCCATTAACTCTGTCGCGTCCCAATCCGATAGCGTGAGTGGTTAATGGCCTTGTTGGCTTCACTTCACCACCACAACTTAAGCATCCCCATCCTTGCTCTTTGCCCCATTAACAACTCTCTTCTGGTCCTCCGCCGAAAAAAGTCCCGCGCCCTGCTGAAGGGCATGAACCAGAAAAGGAATCGAGTCAGCCTTGAAGTCTTCCGCGTTACGGACCTTGTCGAGGTCCTCCGAGAGCTCCTGCGTGGCTCGCTGGAGGTAGTAAGAAGTGAACTCGGCGGAAGCCTGGTTGTTGGGCTTGGAAGACATTATCGGAAGTTTGACAAGTTTCAGGCATATAAATCTTCTTTATTGTGTGGACAAGGGCTGGTGTTGTGGCTTTCGGTCCTGTGGTGGTAGTTGTGAAGAGTTGGTGTTAGTAGTTTGTGAGAGCAAAGCCTGAAGGAGAGGTTTGCAGACAGTGTACATACGCGCACGGTGTTGTAAACGCACTGTACACTTACACCTCCATGTTGACTTTGAAAGTGTCGAGATCCGAGAATTCACTAGAAAAATACTGGTCTTCTCGAGAATTTATATGTAACCAAATTTGTGATATCTATGCAGTTGAAGCATCGTTCAATAGGTCCCTGTGTGTCATCAAAGTCACCAAGGCCCTCCTTCCACCCACAGACTTCGTCTCTGGAAACCTGATGCAGCTTCTGCTGCTGGCTTCTAATCGACCATTCTCAATTGATTCCCATCCATGTTGAGGGTCATCGCGCTTTAGGAGTCTCCTGAGACACAGAAACCGTGGCCGATAGAATCTCAACTGACACTTGAACACATCTCAACCAAAAGAAAACCTGTACAATTGTTTGAACTCGCACACTCTCTAGTCTATGCGGTCCTATATACACGGACTATTGTCGGCCTGTCCGCTTAGCAGCCTTCCAACTGCCCAAAGTTACCACTTCCCTCTCCAGCATTCAAAAGACCAAAGCTCGATTCCTTTTCTTTACAACTCATCCAGGACGTGGATGTACTTCTTCTCTTCCCGCTTCTCCTTCTCCGTCGCAGGAGGGAGATCGTAGAAGTTTTGGCTTCGGAATCCTTGCTATAGGGTTGTTAGATATAGTCTTGATACTCTAACTGGGTCACTCACCAGGTAGTGGTAGGTAAAGTTGGCAATGTCGCCGGGCTCGATTCCAAGATCCTTGAAAGTCTTGGCCTCAGGGTCAATGACCTGGTCCATGTACTCTCGCTCAACCTCATCAGCCGACAGGGTGTGCCACCAGAGCACCTTGTTCAGGATCTCGGCAATGGGCTTCAGGATGGCCTTGGGAACGTTGATATGTCGTCGCTGCTTGTAGATTTCCTTATCCACCATGTTGGCAATCTCGCGCATGCTATACTGCTTAGGTCCGTAGAGCTCGAAGGTCTGTCCGGCGGTTGTGTCGTCGTAGAAGATCTTCTCGAGGGCGGCTCCGAGATCAATTGACTATCAGAGTCAGCACCATTCCATGTCCAGTATGTTTCCATCACCTACGTGGACGGGCCAGAACTTCTCCTGCATGTTGTTGGAGGTGAAGAGGTTGGTCACACCAGCCAGCTTGAGCAGAAGGTTGTCCTCGAAACCGAAGATGGGGGCGGGTCGGACGATGGTGGTCTCGGGGAACAGTTCCCGGGCAATCTCCTCAGCTCGGCCCTGATACGCTTGTCAATACCATTCCCTCGTTGAAGCAACAGTCGAAGTACCTTGGTGCGGTAGAACTCGGAGGCGGACTGGGAGTTGGCGCTGTGGGACGAAACGTGGATGTATCGGTCGACATCGTACTTGGCAACGGCCTCGACAATTCGCTCGGTTCCCTCAATGTGGACATCCTCCAGGGAAAAGTTCCTGGTGCCTTCTTAGCTTCCTTGCTCGCCCTCGCGTTCGTCCTCTCGAAGAAACATACTTGGTCGGATAATCACGGCCAATCAGGTTGAAAACGGCATCCGAGTGCCTGACGCTGGCCTCGATCGAAGGGGTGTTTCGAAGGTCATGCTCCTAAAGGCGAGAGTTATAACGGGGCTACTGGTTGGGATCGAATGGATTGGACATACGACGAAGACGACGCGGCCGAGATCTCCGGTGACCTTGAGGTGACGCTTGGTCATCTCCTCGCGGTAGGGAATGACGACGGTGCATCCCTGACGAGCTGGTAGACAATTGTTAGTCCTTGTGTTGTCTCTTTCCCTCATCAACTCATAAAGGCCGAGTCTCCTCACCAAGACGGTTCACAATGTATCGTCCCAGCTGGCCGGTTGCGCCAAATACCGTAACAGTGTGGCCTGGTTGTCAATCGTCAGCATCGTTCATGGGCACCGTAACTCGATCGTCGCACCTCCGAGGGATGAACTAGGCAGAGGCAAGCATCAGTAACATATTTCAAAGGGCCAATGGACCGTGGTTGGGCTCACCGGCCACCCTCAACTCGGATGATGGGCTTCCCGGTTCGGGTAATAGAGATGTCGGAGAGGAATCGCTTGCCCGTGACATTGAGGGCAACATTGCGGGCCGACCGCGCGGCAAAGAGGGGCGAAACCATGGTTGCGATTATACAGATTGCGTGGGAAGACGCTGCTGTGCCTCGCAATTGGCCGTGGATCGTCTCGTCTTCACAGCAGCAATGTTTGGTGATGCTAGGCAAGGTAGAGCCTCGGGGAACTTACCTCAGGTACTCAGAC
>JABCKD010000226.1:0-74062 GCA_013186415.1 Fusarium sp. NRRL 66088
CCTCTCTTTCTTCCTCCCCCCCCCACTCGCAACTAAAATCAGGGTCGCAAAGCTTCATCACGAGGATATCGTCTTCTACGGCATATTCTTCCGCCCGGGCCCTCCTTTGTCAATCTTTTTTTTTTTTTGTTGCGCTTCACACTCTCTTTTCCCCTCTCCTTCCTCTCTCCTCTCTTCGCTCATTTCGTCACTCTCTAGCCAAGTTCGATCGAATCCAAAAAGTCAGTTGGGAGAATAGACAACAACAACTTCACTCTTTTTACGTGTCCTTGTTCTCCCCTTTCTTTCCTCGAATCTTCCTGTCACGAGCTTCACTCTTTAATTACCAGAACCACGAAAACAACAACCGCAGTCATGTTCAAGCGCTCAGTCCGGTCGCAAGACCCAAACCGCGTCGAGAAGTCTGCGAGACTAAAGAGATCGGGCTCCCACCGGGACCATGTCAAGATGTCGAAACTGCAGAGATCGCTCAACGAGCGGGACACGACTTCTCAGCAGCAGCACCAACAGCAAAAGTCTCCCGCAGCCGCGCCCTCCCCATCGCCCATCGTGACCCTCACCGTGGGCCGTGACGGCCGGCTCTTTGCAGCGCACGAGGATGTGCTCCGTCAGTCTCCCTTCTTTGAGGCTGCTTGCCGCGGAAGCCCCTTTGATGCGCAGAGCAAGAGGATCTCCCTCCCCGACGAAGAACCCGAGGTCTTCTCGGCCGTCCTCGAGTACCTTTACAAGGGTGACTACTACCCCCGTCTGCTTCACAACAGACACCGAAACTCTTGGGAACTCGAGGACTACGGTCGAACACCTCAATCCTCCCCCAACCCCGAAACCGGAGGTGGCCGCGCCGGCGAAGCCTCCGTATACCTGTCCAGCCTGGGCGTCGAAATCCTCCGCGACACGGTCATCTACTGCGCCGCCGACCGCTACGGCCTCGAAGAGCTAAAGCGCCTGGCCCTGCGCAAGCAAGGTCTCCAGGCCGGCATCGACGTCGCCACCATCCTGCGGTCCGCCCAGTACGCCTACACCCACACCCCCGACTCGGACAGCCGCCTGCGCGCTCACTACCTCGCCCTGATCATCCGCTGTCGCAAGACCTTCAAGCGGAGCGGGACCATGCAGGCCGAGATGGAGACGGGCGGCAGCAAGCTCTTCTTCGACCTGTTTGTAGCCATGTGCAATCACCTGGACGATGTCATTGACGTCAGCAACGCTCGGACGCCAAAGACTGTCTGAAGGTGAAGACAAGAACGAACGAACGAACCACCACCACCACCACCACTGTACACATACAAAACACTCAGGCCTCCAGATGCGCGTGTAACTCGACAATTTGGATCTCTGCTGGAGGATGAGTGCGGAAACAACAAAAAAAACACGGAGAACCGAAAAGGAAACAAAACACCAAAAAAAAAGTTGTATCACGATGGGAATTACTCGAGCCGGCGTTGGATTCTTTTGCTGCTTTTAACGCTCCCTCCTCATCAGATTGAAACGTCCTAAGGAGCTTTCTGTGAACTCCCCTTCTCTTCACGAGGTTGGCCGACCGAAATATGTCTGATTTGAGAAAGTACAAGAGCTTGAGAGGATCTAATGACGCCCGGCACCGGAACGAGCCCACCATCCTCTGCTCCCCTTTATTTGTGTGTTGAAACTGCTTGGTTTTTACTGTGTGTTGCTTCTTCTGCACTTGTCTTTTTTTCTGCTTTGATACCCATACACTTGCGACACTGGAACATGGTTTTTTCTACTCTGGCGTTTTTACGGTCTTTTAACGGACTGGGACTGACATCTTGACTGGTCCCTACATTCGCATTTCAGAGTTTTTGGGAACCTGGGAAGAAACTGGAGCTTGCTTGCCTTTCTCAACCCGTAAGCAAATATCCAAGATTGAACATTTTGCGCCATCTCGGTTTCTACCACGAATGGATCTTTTTGGAGTTTAAATCGTGTTTTTATTGCGGTTTCTTGCGTTTTTGGGCGTTTCATTATGCTTAGACGCGAAACGGATAACAAACTCTCCCACTCATACCAGGCACGGGGACCCAAAGACATAATTCCTCTCTTACTCTCACACGCTTGATTGCGCTGTGTGCCAACGTCTTTTACGGGTTCTCCCTCTCCTGGTACAAAATCCAGACTGACACCTGCCTTTTTTTTGCTTTCCCTTTTTGTTTTTGGAGAAAAAAAGATCTTCCTGCATGGTCTTGGGGGCGATGGACAAAACAAATTCGCCGAGAAACGAAGTTATGATCTTGATGATTAGAAACAAACAACTACTTGAAAGGATCGTTGAGCGATCCTTCCCTGGCGCTAGCTCCGTCAGGGTCCGAGGTAATGAGAAATTCGGCCACCTCAATTTTGGTGTTTTTGTTCCTTTATGACATGTGATGTGTGATGTGTATTGTGAGGTTTACATCTATGAATGATGACTGTTCAAGTAGAATCCCACTTGACCTCAAAGTTCTCAAACTTGGCTTCCAACTCTTCAGTAATATCCTTGTTAGGACGTGCCACAGCAGCACCAACCTCAACCTCCCATCCATCCTCACCAAAAGGCCAACAAAGCTGTCTCAAAGGCACTTTCTCACCAGCATCATCAATCCTCGAGATCCACCAACACAACCCAAGCACACTCTTCTCCCTCTCAATAACAATAGTAGCACTCTTGTCACCGGCCTTGACAGCAGCCTCGTCCTTTTCAGGAACAGGCGCAAGACTCCAATCACTAAAGTTATCGCAGCCGACGGTGGCGAAGCGAGGGTGGTTGTTGAAGTACTCGATACCGGTCTTGATCCACTTTTTCTGCGAGTTGGGCTTTGTTAGGGTGAGGAGGAGACCGGCTTGGTCGTATTGGTGGGTGTAGGTTAAGGTGAAGGTTAGGGTTGCTGAGATGAGGTTTTCAAGGGGACCGGAGGAGTGAGTGCGCGAGGGAGCTGAGCAGTCAGTTAGTGGTAATGTTTGGGTTATGGTGAGGGGCATTTGAGGGAGGGGCTACTCACCGGTAAAGACATCATGAGAAGGAGGTTGCTTCCAGATATCACCACCAGGCTTGGCAGAAACAGTAAAAGGGGATTCCATCTTGTAGGTGTTTATAGGGTATATCTCGTTAAGAATGCGTTTTGGTCTACGGAGGAGGTGTAGATGTGAATGAATGAATGTTTTTGCTAGGAGGATGGCGTCGCGGGGCAGGGTCTGACGTAATTATAGCACCGAGTCTCAGTCTGCCATCTTTCTCCGCACTACGTGACTCGGCCCACGAATGTTGAGATTGATTGGTAAATAATACGGGCATTTGGAGGAATACGATGCATTAAAGGGTCTTTTTGGTATAAGAGCGAGTGAGGGAGGATGCGGGTGCCGGGCCGAAACGCCGCTGACATGAGTGAGGGGGGGGAGACTGTTATGGTGGGACGGAACAAAACACAGGACGTTCAAAGCTAGTCTTGTCCTTCTGTAAGTGTGGCTATGAAGATGGATAAAATTAATAAAGAGCAAAAAAAGAGATAACATTTTGAATTCATATTTTAAACATTCCTCTACAAATAATGGTTTTATATTTCAAGAGAGCTAGATCTAGATTTACTTCCACCTGTGGTGTTTTATTTCTTCACCCGCATGCTGAGAGGAGTGCTTAATTGGGAAATCACATTTACTTCCAAAATAGGATAATAACCCAACTTTCAGAGTACTACAATACTTACGGAAAGGGCCTCTAAATGGACGAAAGCGAGACCGAAATTCTCCCAAGTCGGAGTTTTGTCTTGTTATCACTGATTCACTGATCATAGCCTCCAGTCTTTCGTCTGATGGTGGACGAGTTCGTGAGTGGCGGTTAAACCGCGGCACATCGTTACTCGTCACCAACCTCTGCAAAATCAACATCACAAAAAACCTTCTCCTTCTCTTTTGTCTTCTCCGCAATCCGAAAAAACCTCATCAATTAAGGCTACAGAAACACCTCGAGAAGTACGACTGCATGTGAAGCGCTTTTCACGCATCTTCACATAACGAAAAAAAATCATCACACTCCGGTATTCGAACCATCATCGCCTCGTTGACCCGTGAGTCAGACCGGCCGGGGTGGTGCCTGTGAGAAAAACCTTCCCCACTCGACCATCGATTCCGATTTCCCTGAAAACACCCCGCCTCCACCGCAGCGCACGATTTTTCTTTGCGAGTATCAAACGCGTTCCATTCTTCGAATTTCTTCGTTATCGCGATAACCTCTTCTGTCTTTCAATAGTCTATCTTTGCCCGACTGCAAAGTTGCGGCTGCCCCGTTTATCTGCTTTCTGGCCGGTAGACGGCCCGGGGAGGAGATTGAGATCGAGTTGACGTTTTTCCCACCTTCTGGCGATTTTCCCAACCTTCAACATGTCGTCCTTTCTTACGCCTCCAAAGTCCGGTCCTAATGGCCTACGGCCAACCGTGAAGCCGCGGTTTGCGAAGCCTAATCCTGTCCGAGCTGTGAGGGAGCGAGAGGAACGTCGAGCTGCTGCCGCCACTGCTTCTGCTTCCCAGTCCCTTCGAATCAACGCCGTCAATCGCAACGCCTCCCTCGCCAACCCGTCCCGTCCGCAATGTCCCAACAAGTCCTGCCCGAACCCGAATGTCGTCGACGGCACATGTCAGACATGTGGTCGTATCGCTGACGACAGCAATATCGTTTCCGAGATTACCTTTGGAGAGTCCTCCTCTGGCGCTGCGGTTGTCCATGGCTCTTATATTGGTGCCGATCAGGCTGGTGTCAGAAGTATGGGACCTGCGTTTCGGAGAGTTGGTGGATCGGAAGACAGGGAAAAGAGCATTCGAGAAGCCAAAAGTTTGATGCAGGGATACGCAC
Source organism: Fusarium sp. NRRL 66088 (assembly GCA_013186415.1). NCBI lineage: Eukaryota > Fungi > Ascomycota > Sordariomycetes > Hypocreales > Nectriaceae > Fusarium > Fusarium sp. NRRL 66088. The sequence continues at coordinate 4,841 of JABCKD010000226.1, forward strand.
AGCAGTTGAACGTCGGCGACAGCTTGATCACGGCTGGAACGCAGGTCTTCAAGCTCGCCTCGAGTGCCAACTTTGTACAGGGTCGCACCCTCGCCAGTGTCGCCGCCGTCTGCCTATACGCCGCTTGCAGAGCACAGCCGCCATGTAAGGTCATGCTTATTGATCTGGCCGATCTGGTGCAGCTCAACGTCTTCAAGCTCGGTCGCATCTTCAAGAAGCTCAACGAGGTGGTCCCAATCGGCAACGACGGTCTTATCCCTGTGTACCCTGAAGATCTCATCTGGCGGTTCGCGACAAAGATGGAGTTTCACCAGGAGACAGCCAAGGTTGCTGAGGATGCCGTTCGTTTGGTGAAGCGTATGAGTCGGGATTGGATGGTCATGGGTCGTCGACCTTCTGGTATTTGTGGTGCTTGTCTTCTCATGGCTGCGCGCATGCACAACTTTCGGCGAACTGTGCGAGAAGTCGTTTACATCGTCAAAGTCACCAATCACACCATTCAGAGCCGTCTGCAAGAGTTCAAGGTTACCGAGTCGAGTCGAATGTCTGTCGAGGACTTTTTGAAGCAGGATTTCCTCGAGAGCTCACACGACCCACCTTCGTTCTACAGAAATACGGAAGAGTATAAGAAGACGCTGGAGGGAAAGAGCAAGAAGCGAAAACGACCATCGACAGATTTGGAGGGCGATGAGGGTGAAGGTGAAGATGCGCTGGCTGACAAGATCGATCCCCGACTGATTGAAGGCGGTGCCGACCTTTCCAAGGCTCCTGTCGTCGAGTATCGTCGCGACGACGATGGATTTATCATTCCACCCATCCCATCAAAGATTGCGAAGGACCCATCGCTGGTTAACAGACTCAATGGAAACAACGCGACAGGCGACCAGGGTGAGGAAGCCAACGTGGAGAATCTTGACAACTTGGTTGAAGAATTCGGTGACGCGCTGGAAGAGGAGCTGGAAGCAGATTCTCGAGCGAACGCAAAGCAAAAGGGAAAGCCTCAACTGCCTATTAACGAGGAGTGGGAGCAGGATGAACAGGAATTGGAGGGAGTCATTGAAGAAATCTTTAATGATCCACTGACATACGAGCACGCCATGGCCTACTCGAATGCCGAGCAACGAGCCCAGATCCACACAGTCTGGGCATTACAACAACGACCTCAGAAGGAAGTGTCCATGTCGGCGGACGTGACGGAAGACGAGTTTGCCGACGATCCCGAGGTCATCAACTGTCTATTGTCGCCAGAGGAGGCCCAGATCAAGGAGATGATCTGGGTCAACCAAAATAAGGAGTGGCTACGAAAGCACCAAGAAAAAGTGTTCCGGAAGAAGGTTGAAGCAGAGCGACCAAAGCAGACACGAAAGCGACGAAAGCGAGCCAGGATGGGTGAGGGACAGACAAGTCCAGCCAGTTCAGCAGCCGAGGCGGCCGTCAACGTTGCCAAGGATCGCGCGTGGTCCAAGAGGATCAACTACGACGCCATCCGCAATATCTTCGACATGCCCAACGTCGGAGGTCCCGGATCAGAAGCCACAAGCCAAAAGACGAGCGTCGCTGGCAGCACAATGGGTGGTGACGACGCGAGTCAGGCAGGCAATGAGAGTGTGGTTGGTGATGAGACGGAGGTTCCTCAGGAGGAAGAGGAAGAGGAAGAAGAGGAGCAGTATGATGAGACACAAAATTACGGCGATGGAGAAGAGTTTGGAGGGGGCGAATTTGAGGGTGGTTACGATGAGGATGATCCAGATATGGATGCTGAGTATGGGCTCGATGAGTATGCTTGAGCCATGGTGCGATACCCAGATTAGAGATAGAGGCATACCACAAGCACAACATTGTTAATTTTAAAAGATTTCAACATTTGAGGCTCTGTTGGTGACTGATGTGCCTGACTGGGCGGGCGGCATTGAGATTGAACATGCCCTGAGATTAAATACATGTCACTAAACCAAGACCAAGACTTGTTTAAACTGGTGCATAAGAATCACTTATATTTGCATCACCATATGGATGCTTATTCAACCCTCAGAATAGGTCTGTAGGATGGTCCTGTCCGAGCCATCACTCGCACTGCTTCTGTTGGCAAGCTGTTGTGGTTGACGGTGCACATCTGGTGATATCTGACCAAGTCGGACGTCGACTTGATCGTACGGGTTATCAGGAACACAAAAGCCGAACCTCATGAGGACTAATCTCAACTTAGTACCAATCAACGGTGATAGTTCATGAAGAGTGCTCTTGTGGTCGATCTTGTATGTCGGTTATCCCGGCTTCAACTATAATAAAGAACACATTTGCTCTTGTGGTCTTTGTTCCCTTTTGGTGAGTAGTTGTTGAAGATTTGCTGCCCTTGCTCAACTTTTTTCCTCGAGGCATGGAATAGAGTCGCCGCTGTGAAAGTTCTATACCACTTTCGTACCAAGATGGTGATTGGAGATAGCTAACACGGTGTATAGGACAGGAGATGAGCCGTTTACGACTTTGCCTGTGAACAAGTCAGACGTGAAACTCCGTGGCTCCTTTTATCATGATTCCGCTTCTTCTTTCCTTGCCGCTGGAATGGCCTGTGGCCAAATGGCTGTCTCAAAAATGCGAGCCTCGACATCAGGCTGGGATATCTTGCCTCTGCCAATGTTGCCCCAATCTCCTTGTCTAGTCGCTCCAACCTTTTTGCTACCTGACCCTTTCGTGAAAGCCCCGCAGAGCATTTAGTAAAATATCGGTTGTCAACAGCAACTTGGCAAGACGGGCTACTCGCGCCTGGAAGCCTCGCAACTCCCTGGCACCCCCTTGGATCAGGCGGCCAGGGGAAAGGGGGCCGACATTCTACGAATATGCAGTCGAATAGACTTAGCTTGTGGTTTTTCGTGAGCAGTGTTCTGTCGACCTTTTCGCACTGCAACATGGCGGCAACGCCGTCAAAGTTTGCATGGTAGCCCATGTGGTGAAGGGCTGCGAACCCAAGCGCCGCGTCGTCCTGGTTATTGATCTGGTGTGCTGGCATTCTATCGAGTAACCAATCCAATAGCCACATGTTGAAACCACGAACCTCTTCTCTGGTTGAAGGCCAATTGTCTGCCAGAAAGCGCAGCACATTGGGCCTTGTCATGGAAAACTTGGTAGCTCCAACCCTCTCGTAGAATTCCACTTGGGAAATCTCAAGCTCGGGCAAAACACCTCCAAGGCTTGCAAGCATGTGGAATCCGAAAAGAGTGAGGTCGGTGTGGCTCGGGGTCTCAAAGAGCTGAGCCTTGTCACATGGCGGGTCATTAAGCATCATCTCAGCTCCCTCGAACTTGCAGAACATGACAGCTTTTTCAAACAGCGTCTGGAGGCCATCATCCTGTACATGTGGCTTGAAGCCATATCGCATAAGAACTCGTACATAGTGGGTGTTGTTGGTTTGTTCTGCGGCAACGTGTAGTGCTGTCCGGCCTACGAAATGAGGCCTTTGGACGTCTAACCACTTGTTATCCACAAGTGTCATGAGATAGTTAAATACCGATTGCTGGTTGTTTGTGATGGCATAGCCAATTGCCCCAAGCCCCAAAAGGATTTTGCGCCGTGCAAAATCTCGCCCATGTCATAGCCGTGAGACTGTAGGTATTCCACCATGGTCCGAAGTGCTTCAGCACATCCATGACTGATGGCCCGCATCAGAGTCACGTCGGGCTTGACAGATGGTGAAGGATCTAAATCGTTGCCTTGTCCGGAAGTAATATCCGGGGATCGGATAGGCCGAGCACCGCGATCTAGTAAGAATTGCACCATGGACGACTGCAGCGTTGATGCTGCAAGGCCATGTTTGGCCAACGAGGTGTACTCGGCCGGATTTTGTGCAATCGAGTCCGTAAGGAGCCTGTCTAGAAACCCATCTCCCAGCATCTTACAAGTATTCATCGACAGATTCTAGACTTTTAAGCTCAACTAGACACCTTTCCATCCATTGATAAACTTGAAACCCTCCACGTAGCTCGCCTGGTTGTCGTTCAGAAAGGGAGCCCACGTCTGACAACAAAAACCCAGACTGCCAAAAGACCAGGACTCGTAGGGGAAGCTAAGCTCTCAACGGCGGCTCCCAAGTTCCCACAAACGATCTTGTCTGTCGGTTATCCCGGCTTCAACTATGATAAAGAACAGATTTCCAACACATCATAGCATCATATCCCAATGCTAACACAGTGGCCTGGAGATATATACAATGGTTGCCTATAACTACCAGGGCTATGGAGTTGATGGATTAGACCAAACGTATAGAAGTTGGTACGCATGTCCCAAAGACCATGTTCTGACATGTATCGTCTAGAGCCTTGACCTCCTCAATTTTAAAAAACCCAATCCTTACCATGTCCCCCAAGGCAGTTGGCGAGATAATCAGGCCATTAGATCCCCCGAGGAGTAATAGGGAAATCTCGTCGCCAGAGGCGCCCTTGGTTTCTATCACCTCCTCTATAGCCCGCGTGTCTTCTACTGTGTCAGGGAATAGATCAATAAAGGGCCATCGGGAGCTGGTACTCCGTATAAACAACGGTAGGTCCGGAATATCGATACACTCGCAAAGGCGACGCATCTTGGCTTCGATAATCATATGGGCACCGCTGACGCTCCCGAAGGGCAAGTTTTCATGGACAAGATTGACAGAATAGCTCTGAATCACTGCCTCGTCTGGCGGTTTCGGGATACTGTCGCCGTCCCAGCTTGTATGGTTCAAGATAGGGCCTTCGATGGCGGCCCACGACCATGAAGGAGCCCTATACACTCTTACACGACGTGACGTTGACGGATCGAGTACACGCCACTGAAGCTGAATGAGCAAAGTGATGCGGTTTTTCAGACTCACGAGAAGCCCTGCAATGTAAGCCGGCTCCTCCCCGCGCTCCTTTGAGATGTCCCAGATGTGAGATACCAAGGCTGAGATGGCCAGCAGCTTATCGCTGGGGAAGCCTAATTGACGGGTCGTGTAGTTCATCAAGAGTATCGTCCATTGGTTCGTCGTTGGGAGCTGAAGTGAGGCCCCGAAGGGGTAAATGTCGTTGACCAAGGATGCTTCGCTTCCCGATACCTTGTCTTCCATGGATACAATGTCCCCACCGCAGCCGCACATGGAGGTTGAGCAGGACCAGTAGAGTTGCCTTTGGGAGTAGATGAGTATCCGCCGTGATAGCAGGGACTCCTGCATGGTCCATCCGCGTGTCGTCGTAGGCTCTGGTGGCGCTTCAGCCTCTAGTAATAGGTAAACATGGCCCTCGTCGGTGCCGTCGGTGTTCCGTAGAGGTATCCGGAAGGGCCCTCTTTTAAATGGAGCGCTCTCTCGGTTGAAGAGAAACCCTTGCTCTGCACTCGAGGCCGCGGCGGTGCAGATTGTGACTGTGGCACTTCCGTAGTAGGCTTCCATGCGAGATATCTCGGCCGACTTGTCTTGATCGTTGTCTTGTTGAATGCAGAGTGCATCCACCCATAGATATCGAAGACCGATGTTACGAACGACACGAACAGCATCTTGAATGGTCTTTGGAAGTTCTTCAGGGGAGAAGCCGTCGTAAAGATGTTCGCTTCCCGACTTGGTCAGGGTTAGTGATTGTTGACCTCCCCAACAATAAGAAAGCGCCACGAAGCCTGATGAGCAAAGCGCTGCTTGTTCATCGTCCGATAGTGCGTCGAAATTGATGAGCCTGATATGACTTTCAGTTCCAACTTGGACATCTAGTAACCGAGATGGTATGTTGGCCACGTCTGTCCACTCGCTGCCCAAGCCCCCGCCTCCTTGTCGAAGCCTCGTATCTGAAGTGTCTGTCAGACGCTCGCGACATCGATTGTGATTTTCTCGGCACGTGTCGAGGCACCGACGAGCAAAATCCCAGCTGGCATCAGAGTCGACGTTGGACTCGTAGGGACGAGCGTCGATGAACTTGGAAGCTCTGTCGCCGGGGATAGCCCACATACGCAACTGCCCTCCCATATGATGAAGCGATTTAGTTGAGATACCCCATCTGATAAGACACCCCTCGGGAACCTTCTCCAGAGTGTCTAAGCTCCCTTCTAGATAAAATTTACCCACAGTGAGTAGATGTTCTATCGTGTCCCAACTGTGACGTTTGTTCAACAGGCGGACAACATCTCTGACAACGAATTCGCTGACCAAGAATTCGTAGAACAGGCAGCCTGACCGAGCAGCAGCCGCACCATCCTTGAGCCCATACTGGAGCGCAGCTGAGTATTCCCTGCGGACTTGGTTATCGTGAAGCTCCCCGCAGCCGCCGCACGCGCGGTATCCTGGGCTCGAAACCGTGCCTTTTCCTGACCATCCACATGGACAGTGAATTACGGTGTGTTTTTGATTGATTTGGATGAAATCGTCTTGACAGTGCTCGCACGAGTGCGGATTGTCAAAGGTGAGTAGTTGTCTTTGTTCGGCTTTTGGGTCTTTGTTTAGGGGAAGGCCTAGGTCCTTAAGGAGCTTTTCGACCTGGCTGTCTTGAGCCGTTGAGGTTGGGTCAACTTGACTCATTGCAGGATGGAGGTTATCGCTGCCTGCGACACGATGAGTAAGACGGACTAGATTTGAGAGAGTCAAGTAGAATAGCTCACAGAGATAACGCTGATTGGAGGCGGCGTTCTCGATGTCGATAACCTGTTCGACAGGTGGAGAATGGCTTGGTGCTACAGAGATAAGGTGGAAAGCGTCAGATGGTAAGATTAAAGGAGAAGAAAGAGGTTTGAGGTGCGGGGAAATCATGTGCGGGGATGGGCAGCCTGATCTCTACAGCTGCGTTATTTCCGTTGGGTTGTTGGTTGCTCAGAGGCCTCCCCCACCCCTTGATCAGGCAACCTGATCTCTCTTTGTGTTTGATGCACCAAGTACGTGTGCTGCATGAAGACGAGACATTGTGCAGAAGAGAATGGTTTCAAATAGGTACACCAATTTGAGAATGGCAAGCAGAAGATGAAATACAATCAACTAATATCCTGTCGTTTGAAGCCTCAGGGAAGGTTGAAACTCGACTTGCTAACCATCCTATCTGGATGGTAACGGATGGCATGTTAACAGATGGAATTGTATGAGTAGCATCATGAACTACCCCTCAAGCATGTTCCTTCTCTTCAAGTCTGGCAGCCTTGGAGTTGACAACCTCGACAGCAGCATGATCTCCCTCAAGAACCAATGCCATTTCCTCGAGTGTAGGTCCTTGAGTCTCGGGAAAGAAGAAATAAACCACCATAGTCTCGATGACTAACCAGACGTAGTATACGAGAAAGAACTTTCATGCAAGATCCGCCATTCCGATGGGGTTCACCAGTAGGTTAAATACAGAAGCAATACGTGTTGACATTTGCATAACGGCAATGCCTTTCGATCGTTGAATAAAGGGAAAGATCTCGCCGATGTAGAGGTACTGGAAGGGCTGCATAAGATTGTAGCCGGCGCTGTATAGGAAGATCAACACGATGACGGCTTTGGCGGCCGCTTTGTTGTGGTTGTCCTCAGCGTAGACGGCTGAGCCGGCAGTGTAGCAGGCAAATAGGATAGTCATGCTGATGTATCCTGCCATGAGCTGTCTGCGACGTAGCAGGTAGCTAGCGGCAATACTGGAGTAGACCGCAGTAGCGAGATTCCAGCAACTGAGGCCGAGGTTGCTTTGGTTCTGCGTCGGTCGCGAGGTGATGCCGACCAGCGCGAGGATCTTGGCCAGGTAGTAGCTGATGAGACAGTTACCGCTCCACTGAGTGAAGAAATCGACGCAGATAGCGACAAAGACTCGATGACGGTTGGCTTTGCCGGTGAGAAGCTCTTTCCATGGTTGTTTTGCTGCTTCCTTTTCTTTGCCGAGTGTCTCTCGGATCTGGTAGAACTCGGCGGCTACGAAGGCGGACGTCTCATCACCTTCGGCGTGGTACTTGATCAGAATTTGAAGCCCCTCTTCGTGTCGATCGTGAGCTACGAGCCAACGAGGAGACTCAGGGATGAACCTGCTGCGTGTCAGATCCTTGAACACAAGGGGGGCATGGTGAAGACCAACCATATGAAGATGATAGTGAGCAATGACGGAAGAATCTGGAAGAGGGTGGGAAGACGCCAACTCCAGTTATTGGTCCAGTCACGTCCCAAGAGTAACACACGCAACAAGAATAGCTCCAGCAAACCAAGTTCCTTGGAAGAAGCCGACGATGGTGGATCGTTCTTTGGGGTAGGCAAGTTCGACAACGAGCTGAGCGGCACCGGCGAGAGAAACTGGGGAGCCCAGACCCATGATGATTCATGAGGCGATGAGCATTTTGACTGGGTCATGTTAATATGGAAGTGAGAGTTGGGGTTTAGGAGTTGAAGTCGTCTAGCCCGAGTTGGGGCCAAAGAAGCCACCATCTGGGAGATTTTCACACTGGATTCCGATTTCTTCGCAAGATGATCCACCAAAATCGCAGAGCATGAGATCAAAGTCTGTAGTGTGGACGAGAAAGTTGTCAGGGCGGAGATCGCTGTGGATGACACCCCGACTATGGATGTAGGCAATCGCCTCGGTGGCCTGCCTGTACATGTTCTTCCGCATAGATAGGGATATGTCCCGGTCTGGATCATCTAGAAAACTCTGAAGGCTACCGTGACTAACCTCGACAAACAGCAAGCCTGTAGGAAACTCTTCTTGCCACCCGAGATACCTGTTACCTATATTAGTAAATATCCATTATTCTAGAGGACGGACCCCTTTGTACTTTATGATTCTGGGATGATGGCCAAGTCTGGCCAAGATCTCCTTTTCATTCGAGAATTCACTCTCCACACTCCGTCTTGGCCGATTACTTGATCTTCTTGTCTGCAAACCGGAGCTTTCCACTTTTTTTTCACTCTCTTCTGATAATGTACCACGACTGAGAGAAAGTGTCATGTTGAATCTCGCGGATAATCACAAGATTGACAAGAGCACTGGCAAGTTTCCGGTTACGAGTATAGCATGAAGCAAAAATTTACGTATATCAGCGTATATTGTGAAACGAAGCAAGGTACCAAAGATCCATGGCCTCATTTTAGCTCGCTTTTCCTCACCATCTGCAAGAAAGACGATGCGTGAGCTGACGACACAGACAAGGGAGATGGTTCATGCTCCCCGCTTGATATTGATATCCTTGGCGATGGGCATTGCGCAGCCAATCAGACTTCTGCTTCGCATCTATACGCGTACTCGGGAGCTAGTCCGAGTATACGGAAATGTTAAACATGGCCGATCCTTGCTAGCGTCGTCGATACGTGTAATTGCGTACCTACGTTGAAGAGCCGACGTACTCCTTTAGATCTGGGACTGCTGTCTTGCCTTAATGGCTTCAATCTTTCTCTTTAATCTTCCATTGAACGTGCATCTGTGCATGCCACCATGAAATCATCAGATCTGCCCCCAGGGCCGCAACCAGCAAGAGGCATCTACCTTCACTCCAGACTCAAGCCGTCGACGACGACTAAACTCGTCTGTTTATTCCTTGCGTTGCTTTTCTTTTCCGCAGCGAGGATTCATTATACACCGGAATCCTCTTATAGACCACACGATACCCAAAGAAAACCCACGATCGAGATCCCACCGCCACCGAAACCCGAGTCAATAACGATCAGCAGATTGCCTCTGCCACCCGTCGCTCCGAGGTCCGATGTTGGGTCGTGCAACTCGACGATCAATCCTAGAGGAACGGGATGTATTGCAAAAACAAGTGGACTGCAATCGGGAAACTATCTGCCCGACGATGTCCATGTCCTAGCTGTCGCGAACTTTGCAGGGGCACCGGCCGCCCCAGACCCTGCGAGCATTTACCAAGGCCGACAATTGATCATCATCAAGACGAATAACGAAACATTCGAGAACGGAGATGCGTGGAAATGCATCACCTGTGGTGTGTCGGAAGAAAACTCACGCGGTCGGGGCAAGACCATGGACTACCCCCAAGCGTTTACAGATGGAAAGAGGGTCTTGACTGGTACCGACATTGTCGAATGCCCCGATGGACTCGCAAGCGAGAACTGTGGCCCTGAAAACGTGCGAGTTATTCCTCTTCGCTGGGATACGACCGTAGACGGCTCTGGTCCTGGAGGCAGCATGCGAGAGCTTCGTCTTCACCCCGACAATGTACACATTGGCTTCAGCTCTCTATTCGCCGCGAAAAATGGTGTTTCTCAATTTTCCTTCTTTGGAAGAATCAGCTACGACCCCTCGCCTATCAAAGGCGAACCCCTGGCACCGCGCTACGATGTGGTCAGCGTCAGTATCTTGAACCATGATCAGCGTTCTCGGGTTATCGAGACGGACCCCGAGGACCCGACTCAGCTCATCATCAATTCGAAATCGTTGACTGTGGGCGAACTTAGAGGGTTCAGTGGCTCAGGGAATGAAGTCACATGGATTGGGTACCCTGCTGAATCGTGTAACATTGATGTTTTCGCTGCCAACCTCGCTGATGGGACTGTTCGTCGATTGACAAGCCATCCTGACTATGTTGATCCAGCGGACATCTCACCCGATGATAAATGGTCCGTTATTATGGATACACGTGCATCAGGACGACAAATGTTCCTCTCAGGCCTGAGAGGTGTCCCACCTCTCATCGACCTACTTATCACAGCCGCGGTTGCCTCGGTGCGGAATAACGGTCAACGGCGCTTCTTTAAGCCATGGATCATTGATCAATATGGAGATCGAGGATCTTATATTGGGCAGCAACTTAATGTTGCTGGTAGTGGTGTTCCTGGAAGTGGAGATATCAATGATCCTGAATGGAATGGCAGAGCGGATCCAAAGTGGTCGAAAGATGGCACTCGCATTGTTTACACTGAGGCAATAACTGAGTCTCCAGCTTGTGGAGGAAAGAACCCATTACCCTGTTATGAGTCAACCGAAGATGGGGGGCGAAACGAGCGCATTATGGTTGCGCAGCTCACTGATCGGGAGCCCTTCGATCTGCCCCTTGTGGATCCCAGACCAGATGTTATCCCATGGGGTACACCGTTCCCACCTGGATCACCATTCCCCGAGCGAGAGGGAGTACCCCCAGGCAACTACACGCTCAAAGGAAAAGTGTCAGGATGGGCCGACGTGTCCCTCGGAGGCGACAAAAAAACCGGCCTAATCTCATCAGTCTCGGTAAGATACCACGACTTTTCCGACGACAGGCTGAATGTCCTGGTAGGTTCGGAAAGCGTATCCAAAGAGAACCCAACACCGTTCATGGAACAGGTCCATTGGTTTTCCAACTTGAAGCAAACAGGACCCAACAATGGAACCAAGATTACGAGTCGGGGCGGATTTCATTTGTCTATTGATGTTCAGTACAATTTCTTTCATGCGAAGGGAAATTTGACGACTACGGTTAACGGCAAGGAGTATCGTCAGCCAGCTAATGAGACCTAGGTGACGATGATTGGGACTTGAGAATACGGAGCGAGGGGATGGTGAGGCGGACAGTTAGAGGCTGTCGTGATAGCATGAAACATCCATCTATACATACTACTCTATGAGGACCTTGGCATGATCAAAACAACTTCAATATCCATCAAAGCGCATAAGGAGATGGACAAAGGAAGACGCCGCAAGAAGCCAGTTCTTTCATCGTCTCTTTGATGACAATCCTGCCCCACAACGTCACCACGCTTGACTTGCTCTTTGGAAATGCCAGTTGATGCATTGTTCTCGATGTGAACAAGTTGCGCAAGTGCGGTGCCTGTTTGATGAACTTTGTTACGGCCTCATTACGTTGGCTCTGACCTGTCTGGAAAAGAATTATATAATGTGATGCTATGGCCCTCTTCCTCGTTTGCATTTACACTCAACCAGAACCTCAAGAGTTTTATTTGATCAATTTTCAACATGAGCGACAAGCCCGAGACCGGAGGAGAATGCTCATCGGGGAAGCCCATGAGATCAACCGACCTCGACAACGGTATTGACTTGAATCAGCCCAGCAGCGGGGAAGTGGAACATGACGAGAAGGTGGACAAGAGAAGTGATAATGTCGACGAAATCAAGTTCGGCCAAATCGACAGCCCACAGTCTGATATGTCTTCAGAGAAGGATGAAAACATGACCCAGACAGAGTATCACACTTCTGATGACCCCTTGCATGACGCGATAAAAGCATGCCTTAATCGAAGTGGCAAGCAATGGGTCTACCTAGACACGACAAAGAAGGCCATCATAGTGTGTTTCCTTCGAATACCCTGGGAAGACGAGGAAATCAAACAAGATATTCGCAGGCTAATGGGGGACAGGCAGCGGCCTATCATGTTTTACGAGACAGTTCCCCCCGGAGGGATGACTTGGGAGGAGTATTGGGAGCTCCCGCTAACAGCCCCAGAAGATGTTCTGCAGCGGCGTTTTCCCATACCTCTACCTTGTGATGTTTGCAGAAAACTAGGCAGGGAATAGGCCTCAAGTTTCTAGTAGTGGCTTCTTCTTTTAGAGATGATCTTGAAGTCACGCAAATGTAATGTTTCTCTCAGAGAACTCCTTCATTGTTGTTTAGCTATGTAAATTAAATCCAGTCATTTCTGCTACCCAAATAGTGCACATGAATATAACGAGACGCAACACTTCCTAGGTAGTGCATGCCTTACCGGAGGTTCTTGGTGCAGTCGATCTACGATGCCATCAACGTCAAAGACAGGCCGCAACTGGTCAGGCAGTCCCTCCCATCGTCCCCCCTTGTCGCCGTTGTGACTTGGAAGAGGTACCCGTCATCGCCCGTCCAGTCGTAGCCGTCCCGACGAGCTCTCTTCTCAACCTGCCAGTAGTCGGCAAAGTTCATGCCCAAGTGAAGCATGGCGTCAATGTGGATCTTTTTGCCCTCCTTGGCGTCGGGCTCATAGACTCTCTTGTCCTCATTCCAGAGCTGTGGGATGGTATCTATGTCTGTTATGACGTTGCGGAAGTCGGTGTGTATTCTCCCCGCCGCTAGGGACATGTCAATTGGCTGCTATGGCGCAACCCGGTCACCGACCTGAAACCTCGCATGCAGAGCGGAAGCAGGCTCTGGCTCGGCTGGTCCGGGAATCAAGCTTGAGCGGAGGCGCTGGATGGAAATGCGGCTCTGTCATGTCTGAACTAGGCATCTCAGTTGAGGGGTATTTCATGGCCATATGACATGCTTGCATTCATCACCAACTTAACCGAGAGAAGATCGAAGAGATGCCTATATCTACTAACGTAACCTCAATGGCTCGTATCGACGATTCGTGTTCCAAGTAGACCTCGGTTGCTTATTAAACAGCTAAAATCTTACACCACGTGCTTAGACATACATATAAAGAACAGCAACCCACCCCTCTGTCATATCCCTACTTGCTGAATTTACGCATCTGTCACCATGGCACTCAGCGAGACCTCTCCCTTGTTCAAGCACATATGCGAAATCTACCACCAGTATCGGCAGACAAAGGATAATAGAGACAAGGGGCTCTTCTACTCTGCAGATTGCCGCCAGATATGTCGGCAAGACCCTAGCTACGCTGCTCAAGACAGAAACACCATTGTTCGATATCTGGATGAATCCGGAGAAATGGTTGAGCGCATTCTCCGAGAAGCGGGCTGGGACTTTAAAGGCACGGAGGCGACTACGACCAAAGCCAGCTATTACACCGTTCGACCCCTTACAGGAGATGAAGCCAACGAATTCGGAGACGCAAGGCACGTCATGCCTGCCGGGTTTTCATCTGTGGAGGAGCTACAGGCGAGGGCGAAAGCAGAGAACTGGACAGGGTTAAGAGTAAATATGTGGACGGATGATGGTGGTGAGAGAGGCTTGTTAGTCAAGGTCAAGTACTGGTGGCGTTTGGAAAATGTAGAAAATGGTGGTGATAGTGCTTGGAAGCAGGTGTTGCATGATATCCTATACTTGGGGCCTCGAAACGGAACCGAAGAAAGTGATGGCGGGTCTCGAGTTCAGGATTAGCCATGAAAAGGCGAGGGCTTATTACTCAACGGCAGTTATTTTGAGAGTAGTATTGCTGTTTCTTCACTTTTGAAGGCACTGCAAAACACCGTATCCTAATTCTTTTTACTTCTATAGCAATAGCCACAAAGAATTAGATAGAAAGGTGCGTCTTCTATACAAGATAACACATTTCCTTATCCCCGGAAGGATAAAAAAGTCTGCGTTGCTCCTCTGGTTCCTGGTTACATGTCCGACCCTCTGAGAGAGATGAGTGGGAATGGGTTGGAGGCCAACTCACATGCTCCACACCGGCATCTTCGAGCATGATGGCGCGATTATTCCATCTGAGCTCCAGAAGCGTAGGCTTGAGTGCTTCACCGGTGGCCTGTGGTTCTTCGTCTTCGCTGGCTTAGACTCCCCACCAGGTCACCTAATCTTACAACTCCCCCGCCTTTAGAACGTGGGGCCGAAAGAAAACGCGGGAACAGACCGGGGGAAAATCGGATAGAAAGCGGTAAAGAGAGTATAACCATACCCCCTACTCTTGGTTGTCAGGGCAGTGGGGGTACTCCCTTACCTTTTCTTTGTGATACCCCAAGCGATAACTACTGAGCTTCCGAAGCAGGTTCTGACAACGAACTTCCGCTGAGTAATCTAGAAATGCCGAATTCTGTTCCGATGAGCGGGGTGAGTCTCCAAATGCTTCTCCCGAGTGCATCGTCATCTGCAAGGGTCTAACCCGCCGGTGCTGGGTGAGTTTACGGGCTTCACTTATAATAAGAAATAAATACTAGTCCATGCTACTTGAAGCCAATTTGCGCATCGCACGGTTACATTGACAGCAGAAGCTGTGGTTTGTTTGTTTCTAACCAAAGTACACTCAACCTACCCAACCTGCATTCAGTTAAGAAGCCATGGTATTGTTCACCCACCCACTACACGATTCTGTGGAGTAAGAAGTTATCTCTACTTACTATAGCTACAGGAGGCCCCTCACTCGAATCCAGCGGTGGAACTGGATATCATCATCGTAGGAGCTGGGCTTAGTGGCCTTGGAGCCGCCATTGCCTCTGCCTTGTCTGGCCACAAGGTGACTGTTTACGAATCCGCTACAGAGCTCCGTGAAGTCCGTGACTCTCCATTTTGGCTCTTACCAGTTACTGATGGACAATAGATCGGGGCTGGACTGCAGCTGACCCCCAACTCGACAAAGATCCTTCAGCGATGGGGCGTCGTTGAGGGTCTGTTGAAGGTCGCCGCTGAACCGACATCTCTTATTGTTCACCGCTATACCGGCAAGATCCTCGCCCAAGAAGACGACTTTGATAAGAAAATCCGGGCCAGATATGGCGCGCCTTTTATCGATGTGCACCGAGTGGATTTGCAGATGGCCCTCTATGATCGTGCCAAGGAACTAGGGGTTAATTTTGAGCTGGGCCAGAAAATCGTTCATGTTGACTTCAGTGTCCCCGAGATTTCAACGGCATTCGGTCACAAAGTATGTGCCGACCTCATCGTCGCAGCTGATGGCATCTGGTCTCAATGCCGGGCTTGCTTCACCAAGAATAGCGATCCACCTAAACCAACAGGCGACTTGGCCTATCGCTTGGTCATCGATCTCGACAAGGTGACGGATGATGACCTGCGGCTCTGGATCAGCAAGCCAAAGGTTCACTTTTGGATTGGTCCCGGCGCTCATGTTGTGGGTTATTCTCTTCGGGGCGGCAACCAGTATAATATCGTCCTGCTCGTGCCCGACGACCTACCTCAAGGTGTGAGTCGGCAAGAAGGCTCAGTTAAGGAGATGAGGGAGCTGTTTAAGAGCTGGGACCCTACCTTGAACCGGTTCCTTGATCTGGTTGACGGGGTAGAGAAATGGAAGTTGGTGCATAGTAAGTCAAATTGCAGCTATTTCAACTGTGAAAGTGTTATTAACGGGGTACCCTTGTAGGAGCTGAGCTGCCATCATGGGTCAACGATGAGGGTAATTTTGTCTTTGTGTTCGTCTCTCCTCAGCCCACAACCCATCAAGACCTCTAACTAACCTTCGTCTTTGACTCAATTTAGCGGAGACGCATGCCACCCCATGTTGCCATATTTAGCACAGGGTGCAAATTCTGCCATCGAAGATGGCGCAGTCCTCGGGCTTCTCCTTGGGGCCTTGAACTGTCAGGAGGATCTGCCAAACGCGCTCAGAAGGTATCAGAATCTACGCAAAGTGAGAGGTGACTTTATCGTCAAAGAGACATTTAAACAGGTACGTTCCTAACACTATTGCAGAACTAAAGTTACTGACTGTGTTGCCTTGTATGAAGCGGGACTCGTTTCACATGCCCGATGGCCCTGAGCAGGAAGCTAGAGATGCGATTTTTCTATCCCAGCTAGGCAAAGAGTTACGGCCGCCCTTCCCCAGTAGATGGACTTGTCCAGAGATGCAGCCCTGGTTATATGGATACGACGCGTTCAAAGAAGTTGAAGAGTCGATAAAGACAGATCCTATTGGTCAAGGTACACTTTGAGTTGGACCATGCTAGGTAGTGACGGGTCTCCTGTCGCCTATTTGATTGCATTGGCCATTGCTTACAATCCTATCTGTTGACCCTTGATTGAAATTCACTAGTCGACGTCTGGCACCGGAAGGCCATCAATAACCTTCATACCCGTAACCCCTTGCTTTTGGATAGCCTCGAGAGCCTTTTCTGTGCGGATTTGGTTGGATTCATCCAACGTCACCAAAACAAAATCATACTCCATAAGCCGAGTCGAGGGTGGGACACCATATTTTTCTGCGTAACCCTCGACGTCGGAGACAGACTTTAAACGCACAAGGAGAGATTCTTTTACTCCAAATACGGCGTCTGACCTCTCGTACGGAGAGTCACGGATGTATAGTGCACTGCAAGAAAGGTTAGCATCTTGCAAGTGAGAGACGGGGATATGGAACCTCCGTTATAAGGGGATCATATCCAGGCTTATTGAACATGAAGTGGAAATGACTTGGTCGGTACTGATGGCGGTTCAGCTTAGCCAAGAGGCGTCCAACAGGTCCGTCATGGGGAATCGGATAAGGGACTGGTGTGATGGCCGAGAAGTAAAACATGCCGTCCTCATCGCTCTTTACTATAGCGCGACCATCAGGTCCTGTCCGGTCTGCATGCTGAACATCATAGAACCCCTTTGAATCCGTCTCCCAGACATCAACCAACACCCCGGGGATTGGCTTCCCCTGCGTGTCCTTGACGGAACAGACGACCAGCATCGGCTCGCCGTCAGGATCCTGAGAAATTAATGTCCCGTTCTCAATTTTCGGTGCTTCATGGGTGTGAAAAGGTCCCAGGACGGTTCCCTCGGTTGAAGCTGGGGGTTTGGGGTGGTCAATGGAGTCGACTAAGAGGGACAGGCCGAGAACGTCTGAGAGGAGGATGAATTCCTGGCGCACATCGGTACATATTTGCCCAACCTGTGTCAGGAACTGGATAGCTGCTTGCCATTCATTTGTGCTGAGGCGCGTCTCTCGGGCAAAGTCGTGCAAGTGTGTGACCAGCCTCTCCATCAGGAAACGAAAGCGTGCGTCATCACACGTTGAATTAACGGCATTGACATTTTCTGTGATGTTATCGATTGTCAAGTCCAACAAAGGACGCGTTGCGTGGTCCATTTTGGATAATGACGGAGAGAAGTAGACTGAGTGTATGGTTGTAGATAGTTGGATGTGCAAGAATACACTATTCTTTTCCCATTTAAATACCTTCACATTGGCCAACCACAGTCAAGTTATTTCGGATGTTACAAGAAGGCGGGGGTGGGGTCAACGATTACCAATTGCTCAGTAAGGTTTTAAAGTCAAGTTCGGCTTCGTTGATCGGTATTTAGGGGGATAGACCGGACACAAACCCCGGACGCTACCCTGTTAGCTCCGCTTTGTCATCGGGATCACTTGGGTTGACCGATGAAACCTTGGGAGATTAAGGTGAGTTTCCTTGGCTCCAAGTCTTTTGGTTGCGTTATTGCTATTTAACACTCTGTTGAGGACTTACGAGTAGCTATACCGTCCAAGTTGAGGGTAATATATATCGCTGATGAGTGTTGAAAAGGGTTTATAACTCGATCAAAGGTAGACGAATTGCCATTCTACTCGAGTCAAAGAAAGTGGTGGGCATGGAGGTAGTAAACACATACTTTTCAATACCATGGCTACCTAGAAATCGACTGACACAGTACCATGGCCCCTGCTGCACTATGCGCCGGTTGAGTTCCGCCTTGAAAGACCTATCAATCAACGCCAATAGCTCTGCCCATTCCTTGCCTCCACTGAAACAAATGGCATAGAAATACCCCCTACATGGTCCCCATGTCAAAGCAGGGGGCAATGTTGATTCGACAGCTGTTGATAACCTTTCCCTCCCTCTTGACAATACCTATGACAATGTTTAGCTTCTCTGGTTGTCTCGGTGTGCTGGTAGGACACTTACAACTCAGATCTCGACCAATCATCTTGAAATAGATGAGGAATTCCACCTTCCAGTGCTTCTTGCCGACCAGCTTACCATTCTTTCCAACCTCTGGCTCGATGGGTTTGATGAGACCCTGTCGCTGGAGGAAGGAGAAGTCAATCTCGAGTGTACCGGCCTTTTGAGCATCTGTCTGGTGTTAGTGGTGCAGCATGTGTCAGACCCGTCGGCCGTACCGTTGTTCTTTTTGTGCTTGAGATGATAGTGAGACTCGGTGGCCGTATCCGAGACATAGATCACCTCCCGACAGATGAGAGGGTCGCCAAATTCGATGTAATGAATGGTCTCCAAGGGTTTCTCGCTGACCCAGTTGGGTCCTACTTTATCCCCCTAAAGGCATTAAATTAGTGAAGGAATCCTGTACATGTCAAGAGATGGTCTAACCTTCTTCAGCACCCAGTCAATGGTCTTTAAATAATGCTCCCCAGTGACAGGGTCCACAAAGTAATTCTGTCTGCTGTGCTCAACGTAATCTCCCCAAGGCTCCGATCGCATGATTCCGTAGCTCGATCTGGCAAACCTCTCTGGCCCATTCTTCTTGTCAAGGGCACGAAGAATGGCACCCTGGGAGACGGCATTCACCGCCATCCTCCTGATCCTTTGGGTTAACGGCGTGAACAGGACCACAGGCAGATATGCGTACCTCTCTTTGTTCTTTGGAATGTACAACTCAATAGGGCGCAGCCCATGATACTTACACAGGCCCTCTAGAAAAGGTCCCAACCATTTTTCCAGGGAAGGTGAGGCGGCGAAACCCCCCATCAGGATGACTTTCTATGTTCCACTGTGTAAGCATAATCGCATTTACTCGAAAGAGTCTGAGACTAACATTGACATTGTAGCCATAGTTGCTTGCAGGGATGATTTGTTTCTCCAAAATCTCACCAATTTGCAGAAAAAGTCTGAGAAACATTTCCTCAATGTCCTTCCTGCGAACCATCAGCTTGAGAGAAGACTTGATCGAAAAAAGACTGAAAACTTGCGCTTTGATGTGGACACAGTTATTTTTGAAGTCTTTTCCCTGAAGGTTTCCGGAAACAAAGAGAGAAAGCTTGCTCTTGGCGCGATAAATGTCCCAGCACCGCTTGTGGTGGTTCTCAATGCTGATCATGAGGTGCTCGATGATACCTCTGATGGTGACTCCATTGACTTCCAGCTGGGTTTGGTTCTTGAGAAGCTTGAAGAGGTGCTCTCGGAAATATTCGTTGAGGTAACTGGATCCACAGAGTCCGCCTGTTGCTATGAGAACTAGGGTCAGGGCCTGGGAGGAGTTACTTACCGCCATGGGGGACTACCTCCTTGCTCAGTCTCAACGGTAGCTGGTTCTCGATTTGATATGTGACGGCATCGACGGTGCCTCCACCTGGGTTTGTCAGTCGTGAGTGGCCCATCATGTCCAAGACTTGTCGTACCTGCATCCAAGAGTACAACCGTATCACCACGCTGGAGTCGAGTCAGCCAACTTGGAGTGCACAAAAGGGTTGTAAGTATCACTCTGAAGCCACATTTCTGGCTCATCATGTAGGTCGCTGCCGCCTCAGGCTCAGAAACAATAAACAGTCTCTCAATACTGTTGTTTTCAGTGTCAACGCCCGGAAACTGGGCGCGATCCATGGCCTGCGCCAGACTCGTTTGCATGACACGAAGCGGCTCGGGGCCCCATATCGCAGGAACGCAGAGGACAACTTCAAACTGCCAGGTGTCGTCGACGCCTTGCTTTCCGAGCTCAGACTTGGTGTGAGCTAGCAGATGGGAGAGAAAGTCGGTGATGGGCTGGCATTCCTTTTGGATGACCCTTTTTTTAAGAAGTGGCGTCAGGGTCTTTTTGAGATGAGTTCGGACAGGCTTGGTCATGTCACTCTTGTCCAGCAAGAGCTTGAAGCGCGCGAGCGGACAAGTTATGTCGTTGCTGTGAGCAGCAGGAATAGCCCAGAGATGGCCGACTTGGTATCCCCAGCGAAAGCTCCTCCAGTCATCGGAAACCTCATCGTCATCGCTCTCATAGGAGTCACCGTGGTTTTGTTCGCGCATGGGAATGTCGCCCTCAGTATCCGTCGCTTCCTGGGTCACGATGGTGTCTCGATTGTAGAAGCGTGAATCGGGTGGATACGTGACCTCAGTTGGAACCTTGTACCACATGGGGTCGTCTTGGCGACAGATGCTACCGAAATCTGGAAAGTTGCCAATAGATCGAATGGAGCTGGGGTCTATGGAGTCTGGCGAGCAGTCACGGGGTATCTTGACGGTGGAGACGGCAGACGCAGTCGTGCCAAAGTCGACCGAGATGATACAACGATTCTGGGTGAGATCATGAGTCGATTCAAACAGACTCTCTGCATCCTCTTGGTCCAATTTCTTGGAGGAGCTGAGCTTGCTCGCTGAACGAGGCAGGCTGCGCCGAGGTCTGTCAGGACTGACGGGGGTGGGCAACGGCATGTTGGTGAGCGAGGCTCCGAAAAAGTTACCTATGAACAAAGCAAGGTAGTCAGTCATAGGGGAAAGTATTGCCTACGGGGGAGGAGGTGGTCAGCTTTTACATCGAACACTTTGCAACGGTGTCACCTTGTTTCCTTAGGCTTGTTCCCCCTGGAAACCAGGCTCCCAGGGCATAAAAAAATTTCTTCCTCACGGCAATGTGCATTTCCTCTAAAGCAAGAGTGTCATTGCAATCACACTGTTTGTATCCACCAGCCAATCATTGCCGCCCGTCATTTGTGAGACCTGAGGTGAGACGGGAAGATGAGAGCGCCACTTTACAGCCAAGAGGACAAGCGTGTTTGTTACGCGAGGCTGGAGAAATTGATCTTTCCCCCCCATCTCACTCACCTTGCTAACTCATTTTCATCGCTCTGTCTCATGTTGTCATGGAGATGCCACTCAAACGGAGGGATGGGAGTGTTTGGAGCGACAGCAGTCGTCTCCAACTTCTGGCCTATCTCAACTGGTGTGCCACATACAGAGAGAACCTGCTGCCGACGGCTCAAGATCACCTGAAGCGAGTCACTGGAAACCACTACACGCGGTCACAGATCCGTCGGAGGCTCTATTTCGAATGGGAGAAGTATGGGCTATGTGACAACTTCAACCAAGTCTTTACCCAGGGGACACCCAGCCTCAACCTATCTGATCAAGAGCAAAACGAGATTCAGTCGATATTCACTGGCCTTCTTCATGGTCCGCACGAGCTACGCAGCAACAGCTGGGAGACCCGAACGCGGTCTCGGGCTGCGCCGAAGACGGTCAAGACGCCTACAGCCAAGGGTCGGGCCATCAGGTTGAAGGCGACCGACAACAATTCTCCGGTAAGTTTGGTCTGGTTAGAGAGTTGGTGCCGCGTCTAAGTGAGTGATAGACACAAGTCGAGGAAGGTCCTCATCTTCTAGAATACAACCCCGACGATGAAGGAGGCGGGGACAATGTTGCGGATTTGATCCAAGTACTAGATACTGAAAGCGAAGTTAGCCATATGTCGTCCCCTCCTCCTAGCTTTCCAAGTTCTCCACAAATTGGAAGCCTGCCATCCAGCCCTGGTCCAACTGCGCAGCATTCAGACGACATAGCAGCTCTTCGAGATGAGGTGTTGAAGCTCAAGGGCCACAACTTGACCTTGCAGAATCGGGTATTGGAGCTGGAGGCGAACCGCACAGAGATAGGTCATCTCCGCGACTCGACAAACGGGGACATTGACTATTGTACACAAATGGTGTTCAACTTGGAGAAAAGAGTCGACGCCATGTCAACACATCTTCAGAACGTGGCAGATTCCGAGATGGGAAGGCTAGGCCTACCAGAGATCACCATCGCAGAAGCATACAAGGGGCTCTACCTCAGTATTCTCGGCGAATCTCAGGCCTTCTGTGCAGACGACGACAAGCCACGGATCAGCAGCAATGACGAGAATGCACATCCGGCAAGAGGTTGGGCAATGAAGGCATCTGGCTGGGACCTGTATCCTCTCTTATGTCACTACAACCACGAGAAGATCCCCAGCTCGAGGTTGGTTGCCGCCTTGTTTTCAGCTGGGATTTTCGACCTCGTTTTTGAACGCGTTTTTCCAGATATTCTGAGCGTCGAGTGTCCGCTTACAAGTGGATATAGGAGGCACATCTTGACCAAAGGTAGGAACGCGCTGCGAGTCTTTGGAACCGAGGTTGACAAATTCTCCAGACGGATCCGAGGGCCTACGCCTAGCCGACCTCGCCGCTCTGGAGTCTCTTAGACTCAACAATGATAACATCAAGGAGCCTATGATTGAAGAAAAGGCCAAATATCTTTCCGAGTTTATGCTACAGAGCCTAAGCTTCTGCATCGCGAACACGAACCACCAGGTTACAACCCGAGACGATGACTCAGACATGGAAGATGCTCCCCTCTCCCTCGAAATACCACTAAGAGAAGCTTTAAACCTAAAGCTTTCACTGACTACATCAATGAAGCGTCTCAAGTTTTTCTTTTTCTGGCCTGGTTACGACTTTGACGAAACAATCATGGAGAAGGACGACATGTCGAGCGATGGCACCGTTGTGAAGCTTTGTCTGCTTCCAGCTTTGTTCTCTGTTCCGGGAGATTGGCTTGACACAAGACAAGAAGAGTCTCGGTGGGAAGTTGACACTCACTTTGATAGGTATCTTACCGAGGCTAGGAAGGAAGAGGTGGCATCTCTTCGCCTTGTATCCAAGGCTGTTGTACTTACTTGAATGGTGTATTCGTGTTGGGAGGAGTTCTTGGTGGTACCTTTAGTTAAAAGCACAAATTATGGATACATGGTCTCTTTCGGCATATGACGAGAAGGTGGTGGATGGTATTGATGAATGCGCCACAGTCCTTGCAGATTAATTGAGCCCAACTTCAACAGAACTAGTCAAGGATGCCATTATCCAACAGAAAGTCTATCTCACAACACCATGATCAAACGCGACACCGCCTCACCTACAGCAGTTACCCGTCAAGGGTGGGCCGCGGTTCAGGAGATCACAACCAGCCGAGGAAAGAGACAACAACTCATGTCCTATTCCAAGAGCTGTGGAATATGATGGAAGCTGTATCAGTGGTTTGATTGGTTCTTTTAGATCCCGGTTGAAACACCAACCAGGCTGCGAATGGAGGTCGGCCTCCCGCAGGACTAAGGCGAATTGTTGGCAGGGGGTAGTTGTCATGATGTGGATGGCCAGCCAGTCAGCATCATCATCAATCTGGCTGAAATGGTGTTACCTACTCCGTAGATAGAATAGAGTGGCCACCTGAAAAAGAAAAGCGGTTTGTTGTTTGTTGCATATTTGCTGTTGGAAGTTGACCCTTCGTGCTAAGCCTCCATGGCCAGAAAGTAGGCCGCAAGTACAGGGACTCAGATTGCTGGAGGCTTACAGTTTGTGGCACTCCAAGCGTTTGAGATGCTCAAAGAACAATGTGTGACGTAGCAAAAAAAGACATTATCCAATATGAATGCGAACGGGTCCGTTGGTTGGCCGCAGTAGGCAGAGTTGTTCTATCAACATCAAAAATGGATAACACCCTGCAGCCTGTTGAGGCATATATGTCAACATGTTTGCCAGGCGACTACTGACGCAGGAGGCCCACCAACCGAACCCAGGCACCCTATAACTTTAGCATACCTTTTCCGTTTCTACGAGCAGATAGATAATGGTCCAAAGGTTTCTGTTTTCACCGGCAGATCTGTTCCCAACATCTCAATTCACCATCGGCGCACAGTCAAGTTCCATAACACAGGCGTGTCCCACCACGATGGCCAGCAACGAGTCAAGCAGCTCTCGTGGCCACATCTCGGCAGACATGGATCTTGAGAAAGATGCCAGACCAGAACATTCGTAAGAACTTCACCTTGTTTCCGCTGAAGCTCGTGCTCCTAGCCAACCACTGCAGACCCTATGCCAGCGAGGCCTGCACTGTCTTGTTCCAGGACGGAAAGAGTCTTTGCATTCCGCGAGACTTTCTCGAACAAGTCAAGCAGCTCCACCGCTATGTTACCAGGGGGGACCCCAGACTCGAGGTTCGCTTCAACCACGTCACTTCCGCGACCGGCCATGTCCTACTCCATTTTTTGGTATGTGACATCTACCAATGCCTCAAGCCCCAGGGCGATAGCCTGGAGGAGAGGCATGTTTCTGAGTTCAAAACTGCTCTCGACGTATACGTCGCGGCCGATTCGCTTCAGATCCCTCGCCTCCGCGACCTCGCACGAAGAGAAATAACCAGAGTGGGCGACTCTCTCAGTCTCCCGTCCGTCATATCGGCCATCGAAGACTCCGGTCTGTCTTTCAAGACGCTCCCCGGCGTTGTCGCATATGTCGAGTCTCGTATCCTCTCCTTTGGAGAAGACGCGACGCCTGCGGCTATCAACAGCATGCTTTCTGAGCTCGAGGGGCCAAACACACTCAGCCGAACCCTGTTGAAAAGCATGGTGCTGCTAAAGAGCGCAGAGCTGTTCAAGCAACAGCAGAAGCTTCATGCGAAGGAGGGTCAGATCGACTCCGGGACTGTCGCAAGTGTGTTGGATAATGAGATGAAGAGGAGAAGGATGTCACCCACAGAGCAGGCTATGAAAGAGGCTGAGGCCAAGGCCGAGGTTGTGCTCAAAGAGGAGAAGATGCTCCCGTTGGCAGAGAAAGCCTATTACGAAGAAGAGGAAGTCTATCCGCCAAAGGAAGCAGCTGCTGATGAAGTACCGGCAGAGACAGATGAAGCACCTGCGGAGGAAGCACCTGCGGAGGAAGCACCCGCAGAGGAGGTACCGGCAGAAGAACCTGTTTGTCAAGAGCAAGCCCGTCTTGATGAGCAGGAGATCAACGATCTGCTTGATAAGAAGGCTAGGCGTGGGGGCAGGCTGATGAAGAAAGACAGAATGCGCCTTAAATTTCTTCTTGGAAGGCCTCAGATTGATCCGGCTCTAGTCGAGGCGGCCAAGGCCCCTCTTCTCAGAGTCACGGCAGTGCCATTGCCACCCCCAGCTGTGGACGGTAAGTTGTCATGCCCTCTACCTACTTGTTACAAGCCTAACCTATTTTCCGCCCAAGAGAGAACGGGTTTAGATGTTCCACGATCTTGGCATGAGCAGGCAGGGTATTTCGAGGCTACATCCGTAGACAGGCCTGGGTCGAGAAGCTCCGAAATCTGGAGTATTGCAGGAACCCCAGACTCTCCCTCTTCCCAGACTTCCCCAAAGCCCGAAGCATCAACAGTTCAAGCAGAAGAGAAGCAAGAAGACTTTTGGAACGCCCTTATCTCAAGAAGAGCTAAGCCGGCAACTTCTTGGGGGTAAATCCCGTGGATTAGGACAAGGATTTTCAGAAGGGATATGCGGGCACAGGCCTTTGACTCTGGGTCTCATTCTGAAACATTTTGCTTGAAGATATACACTCGCTTGTTTCCTATCAACTGCCGCCGATATATATGGAAACCATTCAAATTGATGAAGAAACGAGGTTCTCGTAGGGAGCTTTGTTATTGTGGATGCCGCCAGTGGGTAAAACCCACGCGAGTTGTTTGCGTGCTTTGGCTCGTCCAGCATTATCACTCAGGGCTATGTGGGTAGTTACTGGACGACTATTGTCCACCAAGCGTCACTGAGGTAGTCTTACTTAGCCCTAGATTAAGCATGAAGAATAATCTGTGTAAACTCTTGACGGCTTTTGAGGTGAGAACGAAATCGTTATCCCAGATAGAGAAGGCTCGGCCGGACTCATTCAGATAAGAGAACTTTCTGGGGCAGTGAAGCTGCACCTCGTGATGAGGCTGTAAACCTTGTTGGAGTTGGTGAACAGTTCACTTTTCACACTCTTCCTGAGCCTCACGTGGGCTAATTTCGGGACATAAAACAAGGTCACATGTTTGAGATCAATGAAAAGGCTACAGAGTACTTTGAACCGCCATCTGTCAAAGTTTCTGCCTGATGTACCTGTTGGTTGGTCCCAACATATTTGCCCTAACAAGGCTTTCTGGGCTTGCATGTCGCGTTTGTCCGTTGGAGGCCTACCAGCGCAGTAGTAATGATTCATCAAACGTCTTATAATATCTTTCTCCCCCTCTTCTCCTCTTTTTCATCATCTTGAACCTCAGTTCCGATACTTTGCACCGACAAAGATAGCCAACATGCCTTTCGACGACATAGCATCAGATCTTGAGATCCCGAAATCTCCTATCGATGTCTCGGGTGACGGTTTCGGGACGGAAGTTAATGAGACCCCCTCCCCCCCGTGTTGGGGTTCCGACGATCCAGACCAGGACTTGGACGAGGAGGTCGTGGAGAATCGACCACATCGCTCGTCTGTTACTCTATTCTCTTATCCCCTTTCGATAACCCAGACTAACCACATCTTTAGACCGTATGCGAGCGATATAGTCGCCCTCCGATTCAGCCCCAGCCAAACCCTTCGCATCCCTCGTCACTTCCTGGACAAAACCCCACTCGCCACTCGCCTAGAGCGATGCGGATCACTCAACCAGATTGATCTGGGATCCATCCAGTTCGACGCTGGTCACGTCATTGTCAACTTTCTCGTGACGGGAAAATACCAGTGTCTCGAACCGTGGGGTACCACTGCTGCCGGGAAGTACTCCTCGGAGTTCAGAACTGCCCTTCGCGTGTACATGGCCGCAGACTCTCTTGGCTTGACGGACCTCTTCAACCTTGCACAAGAGGAAGCCAAGAAAGCTGGAGACAAGTTGAGTTTTCCCCAGATTGTCGACAACGTACACTTCCTGGATCCTTTTCACGCACACTTTCCATGGATCGGCGAGTACGTCGAATCTCGCATGATCTCCTTTTGGGAGACAACCACGGACGAACAGGCGACCAAGATGACGTCTGATGTCCTGGGTCCCTCCAACCTCCACAAAATACTCATTGGTGGACTTTTGAAGCTGAAGAAGACATATTTTGCGTCGTCACAAGAGGAGGATGGAGTCATCAAAAACCTGGGTAGAGAAATACAAGAAGGTAGGGACCTGTTACGGGCAGTGAGGAAGGACACAGATGTTGCATGTAAAGAGTTTTTAAGGCTTGAGGGAGAGATCCAGCAGAAAGCGGGCTTGGCAAGATATCTGGAGGAGGATGAAGACGTGAAGGAGCACCTCGACTTGATACAGGAGAAATTGGACCTGCGAAGGTTGAAGGCAACGAAGTTATCAAGCGGGTCGCGTAAAGAGCAGGAGGAGGAACCACAACTTGAGAAGCCCGAGGTCGCCTCCATTCGAGAAACGCCTGGTCTGCCCCTCAAGAAAAGCCTGAAGGATGTCGAGCAGGAAGCTGTCTTGGACCAAAACGAACTGAGATCCCTCATGTCCAACAGTCATGACAAGGAGGGAACGCCCTCAAAATTTTCTTGGACAGACCAGAAACGGTTTATCGCTCTTCAACAAAAAAGCGACAAGATAGTTGACGTCTTGGACGCGAAAAGAGATTGGGATCGGATCCATCTCCAAGAAGAAAAGGCTGACACAGCCTGGAAGGATCTTTCGACTAAGGGTAAGTTATTTCACGTCAAGGCATCATGTCAAGTTCACTACTAATACCTACATTTTGTTTCAGGATGTCTGGAACAAATCATCTATGAGCCTTGGCGTCAACCTTGCTCAAATCTGACAAGGGTCATTCTTTACCGAGCTCTACGCAAGAAGTATCACGCCGAGAAACTTGAAGCACTGGCACGAAGGAAGGCTGCGGTGGAGCGGTATCAATCCTCCCCCTCGGATTCCTCCAAGTTGTCCGTTTCCGAGGCAGTCAGCTCTTGTTCTACGTCTACTGGCCAGAGGACGCCTGATTCTGATTCAGGCACCGGATCGAGGACTCCTGAATTGTGTTTTGATGCGGAATCACACTTGAAAGTTGGGGGCAAGTGGAGTATCTGCATCCCATGCAGACTACTTGTGATCGAGACTGTCCGCGATATGGTTGCTATGCGGGACTTGAAGGTATCTGAGGACTAGTGGAGGTATGGTGATGCAGTCCATGTTTTTTATTTGGTCAAGTCTTTTGGTGATTTAGCTCGGCTTCGACGTCTACTTAACTCTGAATTACTTGAAGTGAATATATGTCTTCGTCCCCATACTATGTATCTAGTAAGTGATGAATTCTTACAAAGTTGTTCAAACTAGGGCGATACCCGTGACTATCCCAACTTGTCCCATTTGTAACTTATAGGCACCAACCCAAGGACAAACATTGGCCTTTGGGGTTGCCTAAAATGAACGGCATGGAAAACAATTAGTTTTAGAGAATAAAGGATACTATCGGTTAACCATACAGATTGAATTAAGATGAACAAGGCCCTTAGCTTCAGCCGTAACCTCGGATGTTTCCCCTCTTCTCCACCCGCTCAACTGAGGGGCTCACAAAGTCCCGCTCCCATGATCTCATCACCTTCTACAACCTGGACGTGAGACAAAGGTTTAATAATACCACTCATCAACCAATCCTATACCTCAATATGGCAGAGTCCCAGCTGCAGACTATCACCCTCATCGGCCTCGGCACCATCGGCCTCTCGTTCGCCGCCTTGCATCTCCGATACTCAAATGCCAATCTTCGACTATACGACGTACGAGATGACCTCGAGCATCACATCTCTACTCTTCTACCGGTATATCTTGAATCAGTAAAGAAAGAAGCGACAGAGACCCTATCTGTCCAGCAACTTATCTCCACCGGGCGGCTGTCGATATGCTCTACCATTGAAGAGGCATGTTCAGGCGCAACCATTGTCCAAGAGCAAGGCCCGGATAAGATCGAATTCAAACAGTCAAACTGGGCTAGCGTCATAAAATATGCGCCGGCAAATGCACATCTATGGAGTTCAACATCTGGTATCTGCGCTTCCAAGCAGGTCGAGCATCTTGAGGACAAGACAAGGGTTCTAGTGGTTCATCCTTTCAACCCAGTAAGTACTATCGAGCCTGTGTGATTATAAATCGGATATTGACATGACCCAAGCCGCATATCATGCCATTGATCGAGGTGGTGCCGTCTCCCCACACCACACCCGAGAGAACCCAGTTCGCCATAGACTACTTTAACAATCTCGGCTCAGGCCATCGCCCGGTCAAAATCAACAAAGAAACCCAAGGCTTTGTCGGAAACCGTCTAGCATTTGCTCTTTTCCGCGAAGCCTGTCACCTCGTCGCCAACGACGTAGTCTCGGTGGAAGATCTAGACACCATAATGGAAAACAGCCTAGCACCGAGATGGGCCGTGGCAGGTCCTTTCAAGACATACAACAGCGCCGGAGGAACTGGCGGTATAGGAGCTTTTATGCATCACTTGGCTGGAACTATGGAGGCTTGCTGGGACGATGTCGGAGATGTAACCTTTAAGGGAACGTCTGCCGGGGCCGAGGCTCCACGTCCGAGTATCTCGGCAGAGAGTCAAGATTGGACGGAAAAGGTTTCGAGGCAAACGGAAGAAGCCTATGGAAGACCGACTGCGGATTCTCTGGCGGAGAGGGATCGAAATTTGCAGAAAATCATCCAAGCTCAGCCAAGTCAGAGATAGCAAAGGACGCCACCCACCGGTCCAGTTTTCTGTAGCCCCCTTAAGCTAGTTATCATCTTCCCACTTTTTATAAATCAAGTCCTGAAATCACCAACACTGAACCATGCAGTGGATAGTGATCGGGCATATAATTACACCGCTCTAACCCACCCCATCGGCTCCACGAAGCTATTCCCCCTTCCGCTTAGAAATACAGGCAAGAAATCGGCCGTGTTGCTACTGATATATGTTTCATCCCAGCATGGACCTTCCCCGGATCCGGTCTAGCCTCCGTGGAAACCGCGCGAGTTTCGGACGAACAACCGGCCGATTGTCGATTTGTCAGATACATTCTGGTGGTTGGTTTCTTGGGCCGAGGCTCATATTCGATAAAAGAGTGGGCTAACTGTGTAGATCTAACAGACCGCTGGGGCGATCGGGAGAAATTTACGGTGTTTTGTGTTGCATTGTCGTGGGGACTATTTTGCAGGGGGATATCGGAGTTGGTATAAAAAGGGCCTAAAGTAATGATTCAGTTGCGGTATAAAACTACAAGAGTTCTTGACACTTGCTTCATCCGCCCAATCTTGGAAAACTCACAATGGCTGCACCAAGACACGGCTCACCAGGTGTCGATCCTGCACCGCTCTTCGAGCCCCTAACCTTTTCTCCCTCTGGACGCACCGGTCCGAACCGCTTCCTCAAAGCTGCCACGTCTGAGCGACTAGCCTCATGGGATCCCAAGGATGAATCAGCTCGAGGAATTCCCTCGAAGCAGCTCATCAACCTTTATAGAAGCTGGGGCGCTGGAGGATGGGGTCAGATACTCACGGGTAACATCGCTACCGACGCCGTGCATCTCGAAGCAGCTGGCAACACTATCATCAAGGCAAGCGATCCTTTCGAGGGTCCCCGGTTTGAAGCCTTCAAGGAACTAGCTGCTGCTGGAAAGGAAAACGGCAGTCTCTTGATTGGCCAAGTCACCCATGCAGGTCGTCAAGTTGAATCCTGGATACAGCCCAACCCCATCAGCGCTTCCGCGGTTCCTCTAAAGCAGTCAGCCACGGGCCGTACATATGGTGAAGCAAGAGAGGCCACCAAAGAAGATATCGCCTCCATCATCGAGGGATTCGCTCACGCGGCAGAGTATTTGGAAAAGGCCGGTTTCGATGGCATCGAGCTTCACGGTGCTCACGGCTATCTCATCGCTCAATTCCTCAGCCCTCGCACAAACAAGCGCACAGATGAGTACGGAGGCAACCTTGAAAACCGTTCCCGAATCGTCTTTGAGATTGCCAACGAGATTCGAAAACGCGTGAGCCCCAAATTCATCCTAGGCATCAAGATCAACTCGGTCGAGTACCAACCAGAAGGTATCACACTCGACGATGCCAAGCAATTTAGCATGGCTTTGGAGAATGCTCATTTTGACTTTATCGAGATTTCTGGAGGAAACTATGAGAAGCTAGCATTCAAGCACGTCAAGGAGGAGAACAAGAAGCATGAGAATTACTTCCTCACTCAGGCAGAGGAGATTGTAAAGTCCCTCAAAGGAGAAGCAAGAATCTTTTCAACAGGAGGATTCAAGACTACCGCCGGTCTGGTCAACTCCCTCACCACTCTCGATGGTGTCGGTATAGGGCGAGCAGCCTGTCAAGACCCTGGACTTCCCAACGCGATCAAGAATGAGGGCGCAACCGGAGTCTTGAAGCAGGCATATGATGAAGAAGGTTTCCAAGCAATGGCTCTTGTTCTTGTACTCATGAACCAGATTGCAAACGGTCTACGGCCAGCCGACTTTTCGGTGCAAAAGAACGTCGATGAGGCGTGGGAAAAGGCAAGGCAGCATATGCAACGCGTCGCAGAGGATAAGGAACATTATGTCATCTAGATTAAGGGAAATATAGAGGAAACTGTTTTTTCTTTTTTTTTTTTTGGCCATGAATTGACCGCTATCCCAGGCAAAATAAAATATCCGCCCTTATCTGTCTAGATGTTGCGCAACCGTACGACAGACAGCGCAGAAACAAAAAGACTAAAAATACAACTTGCAGAATTTAAGATTTGCCCTGCCAGGTCTTGAAACAACTCGTGCTTACCTGGAGGTCATGACCTGGCTTGCCATTCGCCAGGAAAATGGCTGTGCAGGCCGTTTCGTTTCAGCTAAAGGATCATGCTATCTCTCAAGTTGGCAGAAATCTCCGCTCTGTACCTCGACCCACAATAGATCAGCTCTGCTTATGACTTGAAGAGATGGATAGCTTTGGTGTGGATCATTGTAATATAACCGTACCTATGTTGGTTGCCAAATCAGGTCTCATGTTGCGTTATTAGTTACCGAATTAGGTCTCATGTCGCGTTCTCTGAGTTGTCAGTCATAGCCAAGCATGACGCGCTGGCCAATACCCCCTGACGTTCCAAGACCTGCTGTTCCTATTAAAGACAGCAAACACCGTGGTTCTCTTGAAAAACCTTTGTTCCCAGATGCGAACGGCAAGGAACTAGTCGACCGAGGTTCCCGCTATTGACTTCAACATGGAACACTTGCGGGCATTCCCAACAATGGCCATGAGTTTGTTCATTTTCTTGTCACTGTTTATGGCCGCTGCCGTTGCGGCCTCGATCGATGATTGTCCAGGATACAGCGCGAGCAACATCCAAGAAACGACAGATGGTCTCACTGCCGATTTGAAATTGCTTGGTGAGCCGTGCAATGTCTACGGTATAGACGCGTCCGAGTTGAAACTTGTTGTCGAGTACCAGACAGGTGAGTTTTATAAAACAGCCTTCTTGCGTGCAAAAGCTCATTCATTGCAAACAGACAAACGACTACATGTAAAGATCTATGACGCAGAAGAAAAGGTCTACCAAATTCCCGAATCCATCATCCCTCGACCTTCAAAGAGCAGCAAGAAGATCGAAAAGTCCGATCTGGTTTTCCACCTTGAAGAGAAACCTTTCTCCTTCAAAGTGTCTCGGCGCGACTCGGATGAGGTCTTATTCGATACAAGCGCCGCAGAGTTGATCTTTGAATCTCAATACGTCCGGTTGCGATCAAATCTCCCCAAGAACCCAAACCTCTACGGCCTCGGCGAACACACGGACTCTTTTCGGCACCCTACAGATTCATCTTATCGAAGAACCTTGTGGAATCGAGAGGCAATCTTCATTCCTCAAAACACGAACCTTTATGGGAGTCATCCCATGTATCTCGAGCACCGAAAGTCTGGAAGCCACGGCGTCTTGCTCATGAACTCGAACGGCATGGATGTTGACCACAACGTCACATCCGAGGGCGACCACTTCCTCGAGTACAACACAATCGGAGGCATTCTTGACTTTTACTTCTTTGCTGGTCCTACTCCGACCGAAGTCAGCAAGCAGCATGCTGAAGCGATTGGTCTAGCTGCAATGATGCCATACTGGTCTCTGGGTTTTCAGCAAGCCAAGTATGGCTACTGGGACGTCAACATGTTGGCAGAAGTCGTGGCCAACTATTCGACCGCTAATATCCCGCTCGAGGTCTTGTGGGGTGACATTGACTACATGGACTTGCGAAAAGATTTCACCATGGATCCCGAGCGCTTCCCCATGAGCAAGACGCGAGAACTCATCGATACTCTACACGATCGACAGCAGCAATTTGTCATGATGCTGGATCCCGGAATCAGCACCAACGCCAGCTACGAGTCCTTCCAGCGAGGTCTAGAAGCAGGCGCCTTTCTCAAAGCAGCTGACGGCTCCAACTATCGAGGCGTTCAATGGGCAGGCGAAGTTGTCTGGCCAGACTACCAGTCTCAAGAGGGTCATGACTGGTGGGTTGACGAGATGGAAAGATTCTTCAACCCCGAGACTGGTCCTGACATTGATGGTGTCTGGAATGACATGAATGAGGCTTCCAACATGTGTCCCAACGTCGACTGTGATCCTGCACAGTATGCCAAAGATACAAATATGCCTCCTCAACCACTCGAGGCTCGACCAAACACGGGTAGACCTATCCCAGGATTCCCAGATAGTTTCCAGCCGGACGGGACCTTGTCCAAAAGACAGGAGGAGGATGCAAGCGAATGGGAAAAGGCACTTGCAGATAGAGACTTTTTGAACCCACCGTACTCTATCCAGAACGCCATGGGTAAACTAAGCGATCGCACCATCTACACCAACATCACCAACCACGACGGCACCAAGCAATACGACACGCACAACCTCTACGGCCTAACCATGGTCAAGGCAACCTACGACGGCATGATCAAGAGGAGACCCAACAAGAGACCCTTTGTGTTGACACGATCAACATTTCTACACGCGAGCGCATGGTCCGCCCACTGGTTCGGCGACAACGAATCCTCCTGGGCCCACTACCGCACCTCGATAGCACAGATGCTTGGCTTCACGGCTGTACACAACTATCCCATGGTGGGATCAGACGTCTGTGGGTTCAATGGAAAAGCAGACGAGAATATGTGTTCTCGCTGGGCTCTGCTTGGAGCCTTCATGCCCTTCTTCCGCAACCACGCCGACGTCGCGGCCCCGTATCAAGAGTTTTACCTCTGGGAGTCTGTCACCAAGGCGGCTCAAAAGGCCATTGACGCCCGGTATAGATTGCTGGACTATATCTATACGGCACTGCACTACGCGAGCTCTACAGGTGTGCCCAGTGTCAACCCGGTATTCTTCATTTATCCGTCCGACAGCAACACATTTGGCATTGACAGGCAGTTCTTCCTGGGAGACTCTCTACTGGTATCTCCCGTCGTCGATGACGATTCTCAGTCTGTCACATTTTACCTGCCAGACGATATCTTCTACGACTTCTGGACACACAAGCCTGTTCGCGGTCAGGGAAAAGACGTCACACTGGACAATGTCGGCTTTGATGAGATGCCCGTCTACATCCGTGGTGGAAGCATCGTGCCGCTGAGGAGCGAGTCAGCCAACACAACTGCGGATCTTCGAAAGAAGAACTTCAACCTCATCATTGCTTCAGATGAAGACGGTTACGCCGAAGGATCCTTGTATCTCGATGATGGGGAAAGTATCGAAGGAAAGTCATCAGAGATCAAGTTTGTGTGGCAAGACAACGTGCTCTCCGCCAACGGCACATTTGGATACAGCTCTGGCCTGTATGTGGAGAGCGTTACCATTCTATCAGAAAAGGGCAGTGGCAAGGTATCTGTGAAGGAGAGTCTGGATGAACCATTTCAAGTGGAGGCAAAGATTGAAAGGAGATGTAGACCAGCAGGGCTCAAACTGCACTAGGGGGGGGTGACGCGAGTTTGTAATAATGCTTTATTTTTATTTCACCTTACTCCTTTATCCTTGATGATATGTGAGAAAAGACATGAGAAATGCACTAACTACCTCATTAAAGGATGTTGAAGGCCACACCTTGACCTTGTCCATGATACGTTGCCAACAAACTGAACCAATATCTATCCCTCAAAGAACCTCACAACAAATTCGAATGATGTCAAACAACCCATAAATTGACAGACCAATTCCACCGTCCTCAGTCTAAGACCTCAAAGCAGGTGGCGTGGGAGGCGTAGGAGCCTTTGACAAAAGCCTAGTACTCTCACTCGTCTTAGGCGGCCTTTTACTCTTAAAATTGGCCGCCGCCCTCTTATCGCTATAACAAATAAACACCATGGTAAAAGTACACGCAGCACCAAGGAAGCCAAAAATACTGGCAATAATAATACCAGCGGTTCCAACTTCGTTGTGCAGCTTCATGCAAACATCATTACCCGAGTCAGGATGGGTCGTGCACAACATGCCCGGGGCGCAGGCACTTGATGTTATGTTCGCCCCGGCGCAGCCGTGGGTTTCGATTTGGCCGTTGCGTGTTCGGGTGGAGCAGAATGTTGTACTCTCGACGGTTGTGCTGAAGCAGGATGCACCAATCTTTTCGCTAGAGTATGTAGAGTACGTGGTTTGGTCGCTACTAATGTACGACGTCTCTGTCATTTCGTCGCTCGAGGATTGTTCGGTCGTTGCTGAATCTTCAGACTCTGTTTCTGTGGGGAGAGTCTGCGTTGGTAGCGTTGGAGATGGTACGGATGATACGGTCGGCTGTTCAACCGTCGACTCCTCCTTTGTCTCTTCTTTTTGTGTCGTCTCGGCCTTGGTCTCCTTCACTTCTGTAGTTTTTTCGGCTTCGGTAGGCTTCTCTTCTTGGGTCGTTTCGGCGGCCTTTGTCTCTGCATCTTTAGTCTCTGCATCTTTTGTCTCGGCAGCGTCTTTCGTTTCGGCCGCTTCTGATTCTTTGGAATCGTCGTTCTCGTCTTCTGTCGCTTGGGCGGCGGCGGCGTTTGTGGTAGCGTCAGCCCGCCGAACCCACTGTCGCCAACGTTTGACTAGCCCATGGTCGCGTGCGTCGTCATTCAAGGTGGGGGAAGAGTGTGGGCAAACGTCGTCGTCGTCGTCCCAAAGGGCGCTGATTCCTCTCGGTTCGTGGTTTTTGTTGGAATCGTGGCAGTCGATTGAATCCGTGTCGTAACGTTCAAGGTATTCCCCTCGGGCATTGGCGAGGACATTTGCCCAAGCGAGGAGTGCTAGCGTAGGAAGAAGCCGCATGTTTGGAGGGTGATGAAAATGATCTGATCAGTAAAGACTGTCGGACTCTGTCGGGGAAGGCATTTGATATAGGTAGTGAACGATCAACATTCACCCAAGGCCAACAAAAGGCATCAAAAATATTATGATCTTCAAGACATGTCATGGGAATGTCTGTTTTTACTGCTTTGTCAAAAGCTGCTATAAAAAGATTCCACCTCCACGTCTCGTGTCCCCTTGCGTGTTCCCTGCATGTAAGAGGGGCCACTGAGAGACACGGGCGTAGCTTAGTCACGCTCAAGGTATTTTTAACTGGCGATTAATCAGGCGGAGTAGCCTGATGATCGCAGCTGGGTACGAGGAATTCGTCATCCTGTTCTGCGGGAGGTCGTATTCACAGTTGTACGGACCTACTGTATTCCGTCGTCTTTGCTGTTGGTGTCCCAGTCTGTCGTGGTAGTCAGAACCTTGGCAAGTTGGCATCCACGGCATCTAAATACCCCTGGACGTCAACGGAAAATCGCCTATTCCCCTTTCAGGTCGAGAGACCGACCGGACTGGGGCGGAACGACAGCCCCTCATTCAGCGCCATTGTCTACAGGGTAGGAGAAGAGGTAAAACGCCATGTCTGACACCCCAAGTCCCTCTTCTCTGCCATAGCATCCCCAGTAGCATAAACTCATTTGGCCATTTATTGCCTAACTGACATCATTATTGACCGTCCAAAATGTTGACGGACCAATCGTGTTCTTTTCCGCTCGAACTCTCCCTTCAACAAGGCTGGAATGCCGTATGCGCTGGGATCTAGACCAGCGAGCCATTACATAGGTATGTATTAGATCCGTCATCTCAATCCGCGACAATGGTCCATGTAGAAAACGAGTTTCCGTCTTATTTTCAGTAGATTAGAAACCCTTCAGTTCTATTTTCTATCCATTTCATCTTGGTTTGTTTCCCTTCAAGTTGGCAGAAATGGCGGCAGTCGAGGTTAATTCCTCTCCATCGCGAGAGCTTTTGACAAACTTCTTCCCCGATCGAGCAACTCCTTAGATACCCAAGTGACAAGGTCGACGGCGAAGGACGCACCCATTGTATCCTCGACGGCGACTTCTTCTACAATGTGTAGACCTACATTAAGACTGGTACAGAGTTCCCCGATGATGGTGCATCTACTTACCTAGGTACTTCATGAACTGGCTTGAGGAGGATGTAAAATACAGAGCGAGAATGACCCTCGTCATCAAGATTCCTCCAGCTGATTCTGTTCGGTCAGAAAATGTAGCAGGGAATCATTGTAGTCAGCCAGCATTGCAAGTCCTTCCTCAATGAAGGCATCAACCCTCTTATCGGCCTCTGTTGCTGTATCTTAATCTCGCATTGGACGTCATCTAACGCTCGTTGATAGCTCACCACATTGCGGAGTATGCATATTTCGTCATCGAAATTTTGGAAGCACTGTTTGAACCATTTCTGATTCCAGGGTTTTATTTTCCATCTTTGAGGCCAAGGGTGCCAGGGAAAGTATCAAAGGAGTCCTAGAGGCCCTCTAAGACAATAGATGTCAAGCATCTAAGAGGTTGGTGCCAGTTCTCAAAGCTACCGAGACAGTATTTAATATTCCATCTAGATTTACAAACTGATTGAGTACTCTAGCCAATCTTGTGTTATCTAGTTCGATGCCACCGCTCTGGAAGACGAGGCGATTCTCAAGGCCCTAGATAAGGTCTTGAGCAACCTTGTGCCAAAGGATGCGCACGTAGGCTACTCGAGACTGAGGGCCTTCTTACAGGTTCACAGCTGGAAATATTGGATGCGCGAAATACCGTCACTGAACGCCGAGGCGAACGTAACCCAATTAATTCAGATGCTATTTAATAACCACACAACCTTGTTTGTTGATAACGGAAAGTTGGCTCTTGGAGACCCTCGCTCATCTACGGACAAGGGCAAGCCGTCGACCGACGTCTTCATAGCAATCACTACACCGGCTTAAGCAAAAGAGAGACCATTCTCATTGACTATGACTTCTAGAGCAAGGAAACTACTTGACTATGCATTATTAGGAGCCTTCCTGTGTGGTACTTGATGGTTGAGAATAAGAAGAGCATCCACGGCAGAGAGGTGGTAGGCATCTCAATCGCTGTTCATATTATAGATTAATTGCTGCTCATTGAAAGCTAATTGGATAATTGTTCAGCTGAACGCATAGTGAATGATCTCTACGCAATGCTGATGCCCGCTTACGACGGAACCTTTGATATAAGCTGACAGCATCGGAGGCCTCGACCAGTTTCGCTATGGCCGTCAGCCCGGTCACTACCGCTCTAGCTTGATGAAAGAAAAAGACTAACGAAGTGACCGTCGTAGTATATATATCAAGGGTTATCCGGCCCAGGAGTTGACTATTTTCCGCAAACATG
Source organism: Fusarium sp. NRRL 66088 (assembly GCA_013186415.1). Classification (NCBI taxonomy): domain Eukaryota; kingdom Fungi; phylum Ascomycota; class Sordariomycetes; order Hypocreales; family Nectriaceae; genus Fusarium; species Fusarium sp. NRRL 66088. Next base: position 43,717 of record JABCKD010000226.1, read on the forward strand.
CCCATCGCCCACATCCCCATCTTCAACACTCCACATTCACAATAAACAATATCCTCACTCTGGAGAAATCACCAATATCCATACCAAAAGAAATTCACAATCACAACATGTCTAGCAACGAGACATCAGTCAACCTCAAAGCCTACAACATCAACGGCTACGATGCACCAGACCGCTGCGAAAAGTGCGAAGTCCCACTCCCCGACAAGGACGCCCGTCGCCAGCACGTGAGCGAGACACGTCACCGGGCTTGCCCGTTCTGCGAGAAATACGTGCCTGTTGGAGGATTCTACGTTCACTGCGATATCGTGCATCCGCAGGAGCACTGGAACGATCACCAGGTCGCGTACCAGGACAAATTCGATAGGCAGCAGGCGCCTTCGTGGTTAGGAGTGAAGGAGTGAATATGTCGACTGTGATCAAATCAACTGGGGACATGGGGATGATGAGGCGTTTGAAGAAGAAAGGGGAGATGGGTGAATACGGCATTTGACACGTTGTTGGCGTCTGTGGACCGGGAGTGCTGTTTGTGGGCTGAATGAATACAACAAGATCTAGATCTGCAATCTCTTGAACCCTGTCCGTGTGTCTTCGCCTCTGAATATGCTGACCAGGGAAACGGCTAACGTTAACTCAAGGTCAAGTGATGTCCAAGTTGCCATCCCATGAACTTGCGTTCACATCGAGGCTTATTCACGTCTGGGGACATCCGTTAAGCTTCCCCGATAAGCTTATTCCGCCAACGGCTTCATCCCTCAACACATCTTTACCGCTCCATGTACCTCTCAAACGTTGGCGCAGCAGCTAAAGACGCCCTCCCGCATCCGTCCACTCACAGCAAAGCAGTGAGTTCAGCTGGCAGGGGTAAGACGCGTCTGCCGGGGCCACTTCTGCGTGCTAAAATTTAAGGGTCTGAAATGTTTCTCTGACCCCTTCAAGATCGTCAGAAATGAGGGTTTTGAGTGGTTGTTGGAAGCGAGGATCGTGGGGATTTCGTTTTCCGCGGCGCTTCAATGTGACAAGGTGAAGTCAGCCCGTTGTCTGCCTTGCAGCTATCAGTTACGGGGTATGGACCCTGTTGGATGAAAGACATTGTACAAATAGATGCCGTTTAGCTGCCGAGAGAATTTTCGTAAATTATTCGGGTGTTTGCGTTGCTTGCCTACTTACAATCTGTAGAAGCAAACTCCAGACACAATGAAGAGCGTGGCTTATCTTGGCGTGATAAATCTCGGTACTTACTCCCTCTACTACTCCCTCATCTTCGTCTAGATACTAACCAAGGTCTTATGCAGGCATCTTTGCCCTCTCCATCTGCGTCCTCGCAGGCTGCAGAAGCAACATGGAGAAAAACTACCCCATCATCAACTGGCCGCAGTCCACGATAGAGCTCATCTGGGGAAGGGAGTGCACCAATGCCACAGCTGACTATATGCCTGACCTATACAAGCTTGGCACATCTGGTAAGAAGCACCTCTGGGTTCGTAGACACTTTAGCCTAACATTGTTATAGGAATATGTCGAGTGGTGGACGGCAAGGCTTCCTGCAAGTCGAAATTCCCACCATCTCTCAACCTTGCTCGAGCCATTCTCGAAGACCTCGAAGAAGCAGAATCATCCGAAATCATCAAAGAGTGTCGAAAAACAATCAACAAGCCAATCAATCACCGCACAGCCGAAAAGCTAGGCATCGCCATGGTCTCATTTATCATCGCCTCCATCTTTCTCAACATCATCTCCGTCGTCGTAGCCGCAGCCGACGACTCAGCCTTTGGCATCCCAGCAACGAGTGTCCTCGTGATAGACGCGTTATTCATATTTACATCTCTCATAATGTGTATTGCCATGATGAACTTTGAAGGTGGAGGTTATCTCAAGAATGTTAGTGGCAGGGACTTTTCGGATAGGGAGATGATTGGTGTTGCTATTTGGATGTTGTTTGCAATGTTGATTGCCCGTGTTCTTTCGAATCCTTGGTTACTTGTGGGAGCCCTCATGATCATACTTCCTATAGTGCTCGTCTTTGTTCTCTTCTTGGTCCGGACTCGGGGGTTCTTTGCGGTCGTTCGAGCTGCGGTTGCAGAAGGATGATACATCGATAGCACAGTCAGAGTTGCATTGGTAACGAATAAATCTCCTAAACTATAACGAATTCTCGTTCTGGCTGCTGGAAAAAGTCAACAATTCCCTCTGATTCGTCCTTTTTAGGATCATGTCCATAAAAGACGCCTATTCTCCTGAAATTTCCAGAATTGTCATCCGCCATGAGCACCAACCCCACGGCGTCAGGACCCCATTCATAGAGGCAAAGACAATACACCAATCCGTCTCCTTTCAAATTCTCTTCGGTGACCGTGTTCTTGTCATCAAGCCAGATAGTTGCCATCTTCTTTACCAAAGGGCTGTCAGGGTTAGAGCTGGCATCATACAAGTCATCCTCGTCATTCTTGTGGAGATATGCACATGTCGTCGGTCCGCTGATAACCAACCTTCCCTCTCTGACCATGCCGAAAGGATCGTCTGTGGCCAGTTTCGTCGTGCAGTCTATAATCCGGGCACGATAGTTTTCTTGGCGGAAGTCAAAAGTGAACGCCCACATGGTGTTGCAGTCGATTGACGCCCATGACCAAGACGGGGCCCTCTCTCGATGACTACAAATGTCAACATTCGGAGTTACAAGTAAGAAGAAATCTCGTTCGCGCCTCCATAGAAGCCCTGGCAACAGATACTTTCTCCACAGTCCAGCAAGGTACTCTCCCCCGTCACCCTTTGTGAGAAGATCCCACTGTCTCGCCACACCCGCGATGGCTGGAAGTTTATCTCTCGGGTTTGTCAAGTTCCGACAGCTATAAGCCATGAGAATCAGGAACCAATGAGCGGGCTGGGCAGACTCCTCTTCAAGAGGGAGCCTGTATTTGAGAATCTTGTGGCCTATCGGGTTTCGAATTGACGGACGAAAACCGCTCTTTTCCCGTTCTGACTCGCTTGTACAGTAGAAGAAAGGACCGTTTGCTCCAAAGACTAATAACCGAGAGGATAGTAACCATTCCTGGTGCGACCATCCACGTGCATTGATAGGCAAGTCTTTAAACTCTACATCCGGTAAGAGCATAGAAACTTGGGCGGTTGCCTTTTCGTTTTGTTGTTGTTCATTTCCCTCTTGGATATATGGAAGATGGAATCGTGTTTGCGGTTCGAAGAGACCCCCGCCAGAGTCTCGAGCGCTGCCAGCGACGATGGTGAAGTAGGCGTTTCCATATACGCTGTTCATCGTTGCTGATTCCTTCTCCCAATCTTGGCGAGCCTGCTTAGAATCGCCTTGCAAGATACAGAGGGCATCTATCCACAAATAGTTGCAGCCGAGGTCTCTTGTAACCTGCACCGCGTCTTGTAGCGTATAGGGCATTTCTTCGATTGAGAAACCTTCGCATCGGTCTTTGAGAGAGGCTGGTGTCGTTGTGAAACTGGGGTAGGTGCCCCAACAGTACGACAGCGCAGCATATCTCACGCTTCCTCCTAAACTTCTCAAGTCCTTGATCTTTTGATCATTGGCTGATGTGATGAGCCGTATTCTGCCATCAGAATGGCCGATATCTAAAAGCCTAGTTGGAAGTCTTGCAGAGGCCATCTTGCCACAAGGATGATTGTGGGCGCAGTCTTCCACATGATCCTTGTATGTCTTCATGTCCCACTCATGACGACGGTATGCTACTAGTATTCATCAGTTACCTAGTTCATATATGAAGTTACATCGTGAGACTTACAGGGAGAGTAGCCGACCTCAAGTTTGCGTGATATTATGGATCCGACCCGGCAGATCAGTCCGCTCTGATCATACACAAGAGTGATGACTTGGTCACCCAAACTTGCGTCTTCGGCTACCTTTTTCCTCTTAGGATTTGTGCCTCTTTTGGGTAGCTTTCTATCGTCTGGTCTCGAATCCAAGCTGAAAAGAAGCATCGAACAGACGTAACAACCTGATTCCGAGGATTTCTTGGCCTGTCTGATCGTCCCTATAGTTAAAGTCCAGGGCTTCTGAGAACGAGGTATAGTCATGTTGGAACATGTTGAACAGAGATTCTCTTAATATGCCTAGTTAGCATAGGTAACCATGAGCGGCAAGATCTGTTTCTCACTGGGTGGAGTCATGGTGGGATTGCCTTGCTGTAGGTCTTGGACAGACATCTAGCTCGAATGGTAGGTAGTAAGACTTGTTGAATATGATTGGTGGGTAGGCCGTGAGCCTGATACCACACTCTGTTCAAGGATGGGCAACGCATAGAAACTTGGGGAGTGTGGGAGGTGAAATTGGGAACTTGGCGAAGAGGGGTAAGATTGGGCATTAACGAGGGGGACATTGAGTGATTAGGCATCAGTCTCGTCTAGAACCAAAGACCTTTAACGGAATCAAGCTGATATTTTCACAACTCGGGTAGAGCATGCCGCTAGAATGTGAGATACAAAGGCTTAATGTAATACTCCTAAACTCCAATTAATGTCGTAGTTCACTCTACCCATATCCTCTCACACTTGCTGCTATCAAATCCCTCCCCAGACATGATACCGTGAACATACGTCTCACCAACGACCTTCCACCTACTCCCAGACGGCCTGAAAGCCATTGGCGCTTTACATCCATTGACCAGAAAGATCCTATCCCCGGGCTGAAGGTTAGGCGACCCCAAGCCCACGTAACCACTTGATGTTCTGAACATGGCTCTCCCCCATCCAGCATTCGCTTCGAATAGCCAGGACGGATCCGTGGTGTAGATCCTCACTGTAGCTCCTATAGAAAGAAGCGTGTCCCATATAGTGAGGAGAGCAGCTCCAATCTGATTACCAAACAACCTCTTGGGGAGAAATCTTGTCAGCCTAACGACACGGTTGTCAAAGGCATCAAACGCTTCGTTCTCCTTTTCCACTCGAACAGGATTGTATAAATCGAACCACTTCATAGTCCGCCAGAACATTTCCCGACGAGGCTGTCCCGTGGGCTCATAGACACCCGGAGAATCAAGCTGGGAAACTTGACGCCATGTGAGGTACGCTCGAAAAGTTTGTGTCCAAGCCCACTCATCAGCATCAGGCATACCAAGTCCCACGGCCACAACTTCATCCAACTCGGCTCCCAAAAGTCCCAGAATCTTGCCGTTCTCTATGAACTTGACATCTGCCTTGGAATCTTGTGTAGCACGAGCCGGACTAGGGATACTGGCCCTGTGATTATGTCCACTGTATGTCCAGCTCCACCATTGCTGCATCTGATCATGTTCCCAGTCAAGTGACCATGACGGAAGATTGATCTTTGAGTTGGGCCGAATACCCCGACTCCTGACGAGAACATTGAGATCAGGCCGGGCTTTAAGAACTGCCGTTGTAAAATCGAGATAGACATCTGCGGCATCCTTGGAATAGTCGACAGTAATGTCGATGTAATCCTTCTTCCTAACAAAAGCGAGAACACCATAGATCTTGTCCCGAGGATTCGTAGCCGAAGAAGCCTCGTTCAGCGCAAACGCGATAAACAAGTCCATAGCAATATCCCTCTTCCAAGAAACCCGATTAACGAAAGGCGCTTCAGCATGAGTTGGAATAATATCGGCCTTTGAGTTCCAGCTCCAGTAATCAGTGAGGTGCGTCCAGCTGATCTCATCTTCGCCGCACTTGACGATGGCGTCGGGAGAGACGGTCGCTTCCTGCAAGATCCACACGCGAGAGAACCACTGTCTCTTCCAGAGATATTCAAATGCCAGAGCATCATAGATCCTGTCCCAGAACCAGTTCTCGTTGAGTCTTCTGTCGCTTGCTGCTGTTCGTCCAGTGGTTTGACCGAGATTATGCTCGGCATGTCTCCAGCAGTCTACCGAAACCCGCGTGAATCCAAGAGGCCATGCATGAGAGTATTCCAGAAGAATCTTGAGTACACGGAACGCTCTCCTCGTCAGGAAATTCGATGTACCAAGCCATATAACAGCTCTTTGACATGTCTCGTAAATCTCCCGCATGAGAGGAACTTGGACGTTCTTTTCGTCATTGTCCTTCTGGTTGATACATATAGCATCAATCCAAATGCAACGAGGTTGATCAGTTCCCCTCAAATTCTTCAAAGCCGAGTAGAGGTTTGGTCCAACAGGAAAGTCATGCCCGTTGACTGAGATGTTTTTCTGCCCGGTTGCGGTACCCCAGCAGTAAGACAATGCTTCATAGTGCGGCTTGTCAGATAGTCGAACATTCCTGATTCGGCATGATATTGGACCTGGCCCGGGGAGTAAATCCAAGACGCGGATTTCGTCTGGCGACGCAAGAGGTTCGTAGCTGAAGGAAGACATGATGATGATGGAATGTCAGACGATGCTGCCTGAGAAGGATCAACTTGGGCGCTTAACGTCTTCTGTCCGATGACTAAGCTCACAACTTTGTGAGAACATCACACGACCCCTGTCTTCTCGTTGTGGTTTCAGAATAGCTTCAACGCCATGCAACGGAGAGGCTGCCACATTGACAATTCAAGTATTCCCGTGAAGTGGGCGTCTTTCCAACATTGACTAAGGTTACGTAGGCGCACTTAACCAAAGACAGCCCTTTCCGTCAGTGACAGCAATGTCTTAGACATTGCCACATCCCGAATAGGGCATGACGAATGCATCACCACAACCCGGGTACTGGAATCGAGTAACTAATTAATTCTTTCCAGTCATTCTTCAATAAAAGCCCTGTATGTGCAGAATCGCTTGAGGTCCAGATCCACTGTCCACGCAATCAGGGACCCAACACCCTGTCCCAAGACGGGAATAGCGTCAACCGACTAACAATAAAAATCAGCCACCATGCCAGGAACGCATGCGCTATTGACTGTTAACCTGCCCCGTGGCGTCGATAGGGCGTTTTCTTAATTGCCCAGACCTTCCAATCCAGCTTTCAGCTCCGTCTTATCGGGTGGGAGGGACAATAGCGGCTGCTGTGTTAGAAATGATCCAGACCCTTTTTGCTTGACGCCTTCAATCCTCTTCCGGGTGGTGCCAAGTCGATAGTTTCTGTCATGGAAGGGGATATTTAAATCGTCGAGCCCCCTCGACCAGATCCCTTGAGGGAGGGGTATTGGACATTATTGAAGCCATCAATCGTAGGCCTTTGGGGAATCTCGCCCTTTTCTGTTATATATTCTTGTGCGCAAGCACCCAGTTCATTCCTTATCACCCACTCTCCTTATCATTCCGCGTCCATCATGTCTTATCGCTGGATTCTTGTATCCCTCGCCTACTTGGTGACCATCGCCGCAGCCTGGCAGGCTCCCGCGTACAGCGGCTTCACTCGTGTCTGGTACGACCCCTTCAGAGGAAATTGGGGAGTCTCAGTCAACCAAAACACATGGAACGTCATCAAGAGGGACAAAAACTACAACAACGAACTTCAACGATATACCGGAGATCAGAGTAACCTCCGCCTTAGCGGGAGGAGCACTCTCCAGATTGTCCCTCAGTACACCAAGTCAGCACCCAACAACTGGACATCTGCTCGTATCGAGAGCAAGTACACCTTTACTCCACCGGTCGGAAAGGTCACTAGAATCGAGGCTAGTATCAAGTTTGGCACCAACCTAGCTACGCGCAAGCAAGGCATCTGGCCCGCCTTCTGGATGCTCGGCAACTCCCACCGAAACGGCGTCGCGTGGCCACTCTGCGGAGAGATTGACATTATGGAGAACATTAACGGTCAAAAGATCGGATATGCTTCTCTTCACTGCAACAAGTCTCCCGGCGGCATCTGCAACGAACCTACTGGTCTTGCTGCCCAGACTCCTCTGCCTGACACCAACTATCACGTCTGGAGAGTGCAGATTGACCGCAGAAACAGTAACTGGAAGTCTCAGTCCATCACATGGTACATGGACGGCAAGATATTCCATAAGGTGACTGGCGCCAAGATTAACGACGCCAAGACGTGGAAGGCTCTCGCCTACAGCCCGTTGTACATCATTCTCAACGTCGCCGTTGGGGGTGACTGGGTAAGCTATGCCCCCATTCATATACAATTAGACAGTCGCTAACTTCTGAATAGCCCGGCAGTCCTAACAAGGCCACATATGGAGATAAGGGTAGTATGATGGAAGTAGGATATGTCGCTCACTATGTATCGAAGTAGATAGACATGAAAATATTAATGCGTTTCGAGTTGTTAAAAACTTTGTATTTATTTAATCCGATGCGTTCTTTGTTATAGTTGAAACCCGGCCCTTAATGGGATAACTGAACCAAAAGACCGTCAGTTGACTCTCCAGTACATTTCCACCACTATGATCCTTGTTGCCTCTCTTGCTTCCCTCCCTCAGAGCACTCGCTTCATTTTTGATCCAAACCGTTACTTTTCTTCAGATTACCGCAGATGGAACGAGCTCAGTTTGACCCACTGAACTTCTTGTAGGTCTCCGTGATAAATGCCCGAAATTCGATAGCCAAATGTTGAGCGTGCTCATAACAAAGAACCTGAGGTGCAGCGGCAGGAAGTAAATAACGGCATTATTCCCTATACACATCGACTGCAACGGTAATCATCTGTGTGAATACTCTACATTTACGGGGTTATTAGGTAGGTAGGTGGGTAAGAGGACACGGCGAGAGAATATCTGAATTCAGTAGAAGGCGTCCCACCAGTCACATGAACGGAACGGGTTACTTATCAAGGCTAATAGAGGAACTGTTGGCTGTTTACAGGGGCTTCATCCAACAGATGCGGGATAAACCCGCCCTCACCCTATCAGCGTAAGTAGAGAACTGGGTCAGAGGCAGATGTCCGCCAGCTCCAGATTTCAACGTAGATCCTCTCAGTTGGCCCCTTGCACGCATAGGTACAGAAAAGACTTCAACCTCGGGCCATAAAAAGATGAAAGAAGATGCTTCGAGGTCAATATCTCCTGCCACCTCGGCGCTCGCCTCCCTTTCCGAACCGAACCAATAAGCACCCGGCACGTGGGGATCAGCGAACCCATATTTCAAGCATCAAGGGGCGAAAACGTTTGAATAAAGTTCTTTATTTTCCCCACTAACCCAAATTCTCCGAGCATCCAACTCCCCGATAAGAGATGACCATGTCGAAGCGCAATCTTCTTCTATGTTTTGATGCCTTTGGTACTCTTATTAGACCTGCGCGTCCTGTTGTGCAGCAGTACGCTGAGATTGCGAGGCAATGTGGCGTGACTGATTTTGATCATCATGAACTTCAGTCTTCACTTTTGGCTGCCATCAAGAAGGAGGCTGCAAAGAATCCTAACTATGGAAAGGCTACTGGTCTAGGTGCGACCAAATGGTGGACCAATGTAAGAGCGAGCGCATTTGCTTAACTCAATACCCAACTGTCCTGTCCCCGTAGAACTGACATTTTATTTTATCAGGTCATCCACAATACTTTCACACCTCTAATTCGGAACAATAAACCCCTACCAAAAGACCTGGCCCCAGCGCTTCTCCATCGATTCGCAACCAAAGACGGCTACGACACCGAACCAAACCTAGTATCCGCCCTCAAATCCCTCAGACGAAAAAAGTCCCAATTACACTTTGACAGAGTCGTAATTGGAGTCGTGACAAACTCTGACGATCGAGTTCCAAGCATTCTTTCATCGCTGGGTCTTGAGGTCAGTCCCCTGCGATACGGCACAGAGGTAGATCCGAAACAAGTCAAGGGACAAGAATATGACATTGATTTTCACTGCATGTCATATGATGTTGGTGTTGAAAAGCCGGACAAGCTCATCTTTAATGCTGCTGAGCTTATGCTGGCTGAAATCATCGCTATGCGAAATGGCAAGAGTCCAGCTGAAGCCAGGGCAGATACCGAATCGTGGCGAAAGGTTCATGTTGGTGATGAGCATGCTAAAGACGTCGTTGGAGCCGCCAATGCCGGTTGGAAATCGGTCTTGCTCGACGGTGAAGAAGCCGCCGCCACTATTCCCAGGTTGGAGGATCATCCAAATCACACACTTGAGGGACTTTACAAAGAGAACGATGTTGTCAAGGTCGATTCTCTTCAGAACTTGATCGCGTGGCTCACAAATGATGCTCCCATCAAATGAGAGGAGACCGCATGAGGATATTGGAAGACAACACCTGAGGCTATTGTAGCATAGAGATCAAGAACCAAAGACAAAGTCCAAGATGGATAGAGGTCTAGAAACAGCATCTCCACTCGATTTAATAGAACAAGAGGAGCAACATGAGTAGTATATGTATATCGCCCTCTTGCTCGCATATCAAGTCGTAATTTATCGCTTTGGTGGGTCGGTTGCCCAATTGGGCTGGATAAAATGATTCATCGTGAATCACGCCTTTATTTGGAACCTCTGTGGGTTTTTGGATGGGTTGATAAAGCCGACACCATTTTCCTCTTCAACCTTACCAGTCTCTCTAACCCTTCCCTCTTCAGTTTTTTGAGGAGTATACGGTATATCTGGACGCCAAGGTTATTCATCGCCATCACGCCATCAGATTCCCAACCAAACCAACAACCTCAAACTCACCATTCTATCATGGCTCTCAACATCTCGGTTATCGAGTCGGTGAGACTCAACTCGACCAGCAAAGAAAAAGTAATCACACTCTCACTTCTGGACTGCACGACAGCCAACTTCTCTTACGGCAGCGCCATCTGGCTATACCAGCCCCCAAAGCTACCTGAACCCGACAAGTTCAACCTGGGATATCATCTTCGGGAGTCTTTTGCTCTCACCTTGCAAGCCTACCCTCAATGGTCTGGTCACCTCAAAGTTGTGAGCAAAACCGATGGCGTTGGCCCTCCTGAAGCGCAGCATCTTCCTCCTCATGCTCGACGGTTTGGACGTATTTACGCCCACTTTGGAACTGCCACGGACCCTGGTGTCGAATTCGTCCATGCCAAGAGTTCCGCTACTCTTGATTCTTTCTATCCTGCGGATCGACCCTTGAAACAGCCTCTGTGGTCATGCGAGGCGGCTACTTTTCACGGCTTCTTGCCAGCCTCGACTCTGGCGCATGCTCTGGAGCCTAACCTGGAAGACGAATATGGGCGACTCAAACCCCTCATGGCAGTTCAAGTTACTGAGCTCGCTTGTGGAGGGTTTGTTGTGGCTGTCAAGGGGACGCATCCTCTGGCAGATGCGACAACTTTCATCTCCCTCCTCAAAGACTGGGCTGCCGTCAGCCGATCAGTCCTGGAGAGAAGCCCTCTTCCTATTCTTACAACTCTCTTTGACCCAGCACTGCTTGATAACCAAGCAGCTGGTGATATCAATGCCAAAGAACCAGACCAAGAGATCCTTCAAAAGGCCAAGAGCCTGCCACTGCATAGATACGATTGGTGGGCTTCAGCAGCAACTTGCCCATGGCCATTCAAGATCCCAGCCCCGTTCGATACCGAGGAACAAAGTCCAGCGGGCAAGGTAATGCCCTGGGATGAATGGGATCTCGCCTCTCCAGTATCCAACTACGTTATTCATCTTAACCGAGACCAAGTCGACTTTCTTTGGAACAAAGCCAAAAAGAATGCCTCGGAGAAACTTAGTCGGCATGATGCAGTTTTGGGACATATATGGTCTTGCACCGCACGTGCTCGTGGCTTACAAGACGACGATGGCCCTGTACACTGTGATCTTGTTTATGGAGTGAGGCCCTCTTTTCAGCTGGGGAGCGAGTTTCAAGGATCTCCATGCATGATGACGAACGTGGAATTACCAGGTTCCAAAGTGGCAGACGAGTCGGATTTGACCTCTATCGCCACCAAAGTACGCCAGACGCTCAAAGTAATAACCGACAAAGGCAACATGGCGGCCCATCTTTACAGCATCGCCTACGAAAAGTCACCTCAACGAATATGGCAGGCTTTTTTGGGAAGACGTCACATCTTAGTGACGACCTGGGGTCGGGCAGGTATTTATGATATCGATTTCGGACTAGGATCCGAGTGCAGCTATGCTGAGGGTGTGGTCCCAGAAATGGATGGGAATATTCTCATCAAGGAAGCCCCTGGGAAGCCGGGCGCATACTGGACGGATAATGGTGTTGATATATCTATTCATATCAGGACGGAGGATATGGAGCGGCTGATCCAAGATCCATTGCTTCTCCCGGAGGCCTCCCAGGTGGACAGTCAAGTGTGAGGTCGGAGGTCAAGATAGTTGGAATGCGGCCATGTTTCACGTCTATCATATCATGGCCACGACACCACCATAATCTGTTATCAGTTTATCAGAAATAGAAACACCCATTCCACTGGAATTCTGTAGTATAATTGGCCGTGACATTGGGTCATGTTGCAATCATCGCGCGTTAGTGTCGTCCCCTGAGCTTGATTGGCGGTGGTCCTTGCATGTGGTGATCTCATCATCGTCATCCTACCTACGTAAACACCACACCTACCCGACCTTGATTTCAGGATCGAGAACTTGTTTATCACAGCATCTCCGTTTGAGCATTCCATCCCATTACCATACGGAAGCATTATCTTTCCAAAGCCGCAATCGATATCAATCCAGCATGTCCTTAAACGAAGAATCAGCAAACAACAAAGACAAGGAGAAAAAGTCTAGATGGAAGATCTTCTCCTCCTCAAAGGACAAAGACAAGGGAAAGGATAAGGAAAAGCACAATAGCCTTGAACCTCCAGCGCCCGACGTGGAGGCAAACTCGGGCGATTCTACCTATGGAAGCAGTGAACCCAACAACTCGCTTACGACAGACGCCGAGACGAGTGTTCTGAGGAGTACCAACAACACAAACGCGGAGATACAGAACCCCTCATCGTATACCAGTCCTACCATCAGACGAGAGACTCATACGAATCCCAACACTGGACAGACAATAACTACGACTACCACAACGACAACAACCACTACAACGGTTAGCAATGCCAACGGGACTGTATCGACGATCGAGGAGCCTCGTCCGCCTTCTGAGCTGCCGACAGTAAGCAATCAGGACTTGCCACGCACAGCCACCCCCAAGCAGCCAGACCAGCAACCAGACCGAGAGCCAACGCCCCAGGACCAAACGCTATTGACGCCAACAAGTCGACGACCGAGTGTCGAGACACCAGGGCGTCGAGTTATTCCCCCTCGCGAACCAATTCCCGTTCCAAGTCCGATCGAGAACGCGCCAATCATACCAGAACGCGACGCGAGAAGAAAGTCTACCGAGGTCCAACCAAACGATGAAGGACTCTATCCGGCTCCTCTCAACAGTCCTAGATCTCCTGTCAACTTTTCCCACCCATCACCAAAGTCGACGATACAGAATCTCAAATGTGCTGCGGCTGGTATCCATGTGAGAACCCCAAAGAACCGATGCGAATATTATGCTAATCCCTTGATCACACCGCAGGGCGCCGGCGAAACCCTCCGTGGAACACTCAACTCGACCGTCGACAAACACTTTGGTTCAAACACCCAAGCCATGGAAAAGAACCAGGCCGCTATCGATAAAGGGCGTTACGAGATTGAGAATATGACATTCTTTCGTCCGAATGAATATTGGCAGCAGGACCATGAGAGCCGACCGTACACGAATGAGGCTCGATACGTGGCTCCATACATGCAAGGACCGCACAATGAACCACCTGTTGTGGCGAGTTCGAGTACAGCAGATACTGGAGAACAGTCACATCGCAGCAGGTTGACTAATTTCTTCAAGGGTTCGGGGCATTCTGGTCAGGTTTATGTGAACAATCCCTCAAAGTCACCCCCGCCTGAGAGAGCAAAACTTAAGAAGAGGAGTAGCTCGAGGTTGGCTCATGCTAGGGTGGGTGCTGTTGGTGAGTAGTGGGATAGGTCTTTGGGTGATGCATAATAATTTGGCATTGTTACATAATTGATGCTAATTAGAGTGTCTATCACATGGATTTTAAGTCAAATACAAACATTTCCGGCATGAAATCAGTAGAACAAGTTACCTCGTGTTGATAGATCCCAAGACAGAAAGACCAAGTAGGCTATGGTTTCTTTTTACATCAGTCTAATAGCCCAAGAACAAAGAGGGAAGCCTATCAAACTTTATTCCACTAATCCCCAAGTTCAGATCCGGACCTATTGAGCCATTGTTCAGATGTAAGAACTAACTAAACTTCTTCTAGTAACTATTCCGATGAGACGAATTGGAGTCTCTCACACTTTGATGTCAGCTTACAAGATTACCTAAGACGAGACCGTGCTGATTCACCCCCGCTTTCTCAAATCTCATCGATTCGACTGAATGATAAAGGCTCAACTTGCCTCAGTCAATCCCATACCCAAACTCCACACTCAAATCAAGCACAATGTCTCAACAACGCATTCACAGTTTCTACCGCGTCTGGTTCACCTACGTGGACCCCCTCACCCTAATCCCAACCGTCTACGCACTCATCTACACGCCTGAATTCATGCTTGAAGGTCTCATCCCACCCAGCATGGCCGTCTACAACCCACTCGAAGGCTTCTTCTATCACCAGCTCTCAGCCCTTTACGCGTTCGTGGGAATCATACTTGGTGGTGTTCTACGCGTAACCTCTGACATCAAGGTGTGGAGGATCATTGTCGCAGGAGTGTTGCTCGTCGATCTGTCCATCCTGGGTAGTGTGTATGTCAGTCTCCAACGACAGGGCAGGCTCGAGATGGAAAAGTGGCGTTGGCAGGATTGGGGGAATGTTTTGTGGACAGGAGGGGTCGCTCTCATCAGGGGCTTGTTCTTGGCTGGCGTTGGAGCTGGACGAAAGGGAAAGACGGCTTAAGACGAATCAAGGTCGATGGGACGGCATAGGCTTGGGATTGATTGTAGCAAAGGATATCACAATGCATGGTTTGGTTTCATGGACCTCTAGTCGCAGCGATTACGTAGTGTGAAGGCTGTCTGGTCACTGTTCTTCAGCGAGGCAAATGTATAATTGGTATTGGAAGATGAATATGGCGAGCCAAGCAAGATCAGATCCAACTTGCTCGTGAGTGTTGATATTAAACGTGTAATTCTCTATATATTAAAATATGGCACTAATCATGCCTAGATTATGTATGTTTTTCGATCCCGAGCAGCCCTAGACCGTTTAGAAAGGAACAGGAACGTTACGCTCAAGATATCCCCTCCACGTAGGCCTCTGTCGCTTAGAAGGAGCATCAGTGCTCTTCTGAAGATCCTCAATAGCACTAGCCCACTTGACAAGCTCCGCCTCAGCAAAAGCAGTCTGCATGATAGCCAGACCAAAAGGCATGCCCGACTCGGAAGAGTAACCGCCAGGAATAGTAATAACAGGGTATCCAGCTTGGGCAGCGATCTGAGGAGCCTGGGCAACCTGGGGTGGAACGAGAAGACCGGCGAGTTTCTTTCCCTTGTAGGTGAGGGCATCGTCAATACCCTTTCGACAAGAAGAAACGCAAAACTCGAGAGCTTGGAAGTACGTCTCGTCTTGCTTTCCCTTGGTCTCAAGAGAAGCCAAGAATCCATCCTGTCCGGAAGCAAAAGCAGGATGACCCTTGCCATCCTCGTAAGGATATCCACCCTCAGTACCGTCAAACTCCCTGTTAAACTTGACGATATCCTCCAGACTCTTGACGTTGGTGTTGCTAACCTCGGAGAGATACGTCTTGATGTTGTTGTAAAAGTCGACCTTGATGTAGGTGTACTCGGACTCATTGGGGAAACCTCGCACAGTACCGTAGTCCCAATTCCAACCGTCTGGGCTGACGAGGGTCTCGTAGTTTGTAATCTCAGTACCGTTGATGACAGTAGCTCCGGCAGACTTGATTAGATCGACAAGCTCAAGAAGCTGCTTCTGCATATCCTCATCGGCATGAACCCAGAAGCTCTCCCAAGGAAGACCAAAGACGGCGCCCTTGAGAGCCTTCTTGTTAGTGAGGTACTGGGCGTAGCCACCTCGGGGAGTCTTGCCCTTCTGAGCAATGGTGTAGTTGTCGCGCTTGTCGACTCCATAGATGCCGTCGAGAACGAGGGTGGCGTCCTTGACGGTGCGCGCAAAGGTGCCGACAGAGTCTTGGTGCTCACTCTCGGGAATGACGCCAGCGCGGGAAGTCAGGCCAACAGTGGGCTTGAAACCGACGAGGGCGTTGCGGTTGGCGGGGTTAATAACTTGAGAAATGTTAACATTGATCGTGTGTTCGTTTTACTTGTACTTACCACTGCCATCAGTCTCAGTACCAAGAGAAAAGGCAATAGCATTGGCAGCAACACCAGCACCACTACCAGAAGAGCTACCACCAGGATTCACAGTAAAGTTATACGCACTGCGAACCTGACCACCACGAGCAGAGTAGCCTTCCGAGTAATCATTGCTACGCATATCAGCCCACTCACTAAGAGCAGCCTTGCCAAAAAGCACAGCGCCAGCCTCACGGAGCTTCTTCACAACGTGGGCATCGCGGGGTACGACGCTACCCAGAAGAGCCCAGCTACCGGCGGTGGTCTCCATGCTGTCCTTGGTTCCAATGTTGTCCTTGACGGTGAATGGAATGCCGTGGAGGGGACCGCGGACTTTGCCTCGGGAACGCTCGGCATCGCGCTCGGCGGCGATGGCGAAGACGTCGGGGTTGACCTGCATGAGGGAGCTGTGAAGGTGTTAGCATTGCTTCACATAAAAGAGACCGATTGAGCGACGTCATTAGCAATCATGGCAAACTCACTTGATGTACTCCTGCGTCTGGTAAGTCCGGGTAAGATAACAAGTAACCAACTGAACAGAAGTGAGCTTTCCCGATCGCATGGCCTTTTGCATATCATCAATGGTAGCCTCCTCAAGCTTGAACCCATTGCACTTCCCCATGGGGAACAAATCCGCGGAACCAGCATTCTTCTGCAGAGGCAGCAGATTAGGCGCGTACGAGAAGAGAGGTTCCGTGGAAGGCTTGGCTGCGAGGGTCTGCGCCGCGAGAAGGCCAGCAGCGGCCAATTGCAACTTGGGAAGCATGATGAAGTACGATGCGATGCGACACAAAGAAGATGCAAGAAAGAAAAGAAGGAAGTTTGATGTTAAAGATGTTCCCTGGTAGAGGAACACAACAACAACAAGGTTCATTCGGCGCGGGTGGGTGGCGGCGGGTTCCAGAGGAACTTTGTACCACACCCACTCTCACGCACGAGTGATTTCCCTACCCTTGCCCACTAACGCCAAGGATTCGTTCGTTCGTCCGGGGGGGTTCCATTCCAGGGATCTATCTCCTCAAGAGATTTTCCCTTGTCCATCGGGGAAACTTGAGCGCATCCATCGACAAGAGGCCTACCGTCAGCTAGCGTACGTACCGCAGTTGGCTAGTGCCAGCTGACGGACGCCCTTCCGCAGCGGATGAGCTTGCCGATGAGGGTCCCTTTAGTGGGAATCGGGATGAGGCCATTACGACTCTTGTCAGTGGAGATTTTTCTTTTTAAGTTTTAGGCGAGCTTTGCTGGTCCTTGCAGCTGGAGACAAGGATCGTGGCGATTGCAGGGATCAAAGCTGACAATGGATGTCCATTACCGGCTAAATGACCATGTTTTCTGCAAAGTACGAATTCATCTTGCATTATGCCAATTTATCCTGTTCGTTGATCAAGTGCAATCAGCACCCAAGTAGCACAAATAGAGGATCGTGCAACTCCAAGATACGTGCGCTCATAAACATGTTGATATTGATTGCGATCAAACAAATAGCCTATACATTGTCGCTCCAAATTCACTCATAAATCATGCCAAAATTCCCTCTCAATTCACAAAAAAATCACTGACTTTTCCAAGACGACTCCCCATCACTCTGTCCTCCCCGCTGACTATCCTCCTTTATACGAAAATCCACACTAACCAAGATCCCATCAGCACTATTCTCGCTCTGATTATCCCTCTGATTCTTGGTCCTAAACGCATTCACCCCCTCGGCTGATGTATCCCTGCTCGTCAGGATATCGTGTTCGGGGCGGAAATTGAGAGATCGGAGGGCGTGGCTGCGGCTGTTGCTCGTGGGCTTTCCGTATCGTGAGTTGCCGTTGCTGTCTCCTGTTGTTACGTCTCGGCGGAGAATGAACTTGTCGACTAGTGGTTTTAGACCTGGGACGGAGAGGGCGATGAGTGTTCCGCCGATTTCGCTGACTTCGATTGCTAACATGGGGTTATCTTTAATTATTAGCTTTTGTATGTAGAGTGTTGGTGGTGACGCTTACAGGCCCAGGACATGTCGGCATTCCATTGGCCTTCAATGACAAAGACAAGTCGAGTAATCGAAATGGCAATGACCCTATAAAATCATTAACATGGAATCGCAATAGTGTTCCCTCAAAGCCACTCACGATGTACCCGGCAAGAGAATACACGCAAGCTGAATCTTGCGCTTACGAGGCATCTCCAAAACCCTCAGCATAACAACCGGAATACCAAACAACAGAAAGTCGCAAAGAAGCGAAACAGACGAGTTGACGCTATAAACAAGTCCCCACTGCAAACACGTATACTTGTCGAATCCCGGCTGAAAGTCATACGGCCAAAGTCCAGTAACGGGTATACAGTGAAAGATGAGGAGGAACAACTGCGGAAGATATCCAGCAATCAAGATACCCATTACAATCTTGATTGCTAAAAGAAGTCGATCGTGGATACTGCATAGTCGGTAGTAAAACGCTAGACCCGAGATTCGGCAGAAGAGGAGTGTCGTCGTGTAGATAATATGGGCGGCAAAATCGAGGACTTCGGTCAGTTCGATGGTTGGCATGTCGAGGACATATTGGATGTATTCAAAGTGTCTTCCGGATCCTAGGTTGATGAGCTTGATACACATTCCCACGAAGGGGATGTAGCAAAGCTAGACCGAGTCAGTTGGACCATGTTCAAAGATCGGCGGTCGTGGGTCAAGCCGGGGGTGAAGAAGCTGACCAGAGCGACATCACGAAAAAACACTTACCCATGATATCAAGGTCAATGTATCATCAAGTCCAAATCGTCGAATAAGAAATGCCCTCGATGTAAGTCGTCCAAGAACAACAATGCTCGTCAAAACCGTCACAAAGACAATTCCCGCAATGGCCGGAGCATCCTTGGTCTCGTTGAGATAACCAGCCGTAATATCCTTGGGAACCCGCCCGTCGGCAATAGCCTTTGCCACATCCGACATGATGAGAGAGAGAGAAACGAGCGTATGGTTGTTGTATTTAGTCCCAGAGTCAACCAACTCCAAGAAAAGTCTCCATCAGGAAGACAAATGCGTACGAGGTGAGACACAGGACCTGCCAAACCCTTATACCAAGATCGCTCACAACACCACCATCCGCGTCAGGCCAAGCTGCGCACTACCAATGCAAGCTCAAACCTGTCTAGTTTTTTTCCTTTCTTTTCTGGCTATCGGTACAAAAAAGAACCCACTCACACCCGACTCTAGAAGCCGTCTTTGATGGTGCATCACGCACCGTACCGAATCAGTTCAAGACCAGGGGGTGAGGGACCACACACACCTCGCCTGTCGTTTCTCTTCTTCTTCCTTTTCCCTAAACCAGTACTAGCGGAAAGAAAAATGTCTTGCTCTTTGCCAGTGACAGTCACGGCTCACGGCAAGTGGAGATAAAAGGACCTGTCTCGCCGCTCTCCCGGGAGGAGACGGTCGGAAATTAAAAAACGGCGCAAACTCTAACATCCCAATGCATTGGAACTTGGTTCCGTGGGCTGTGCAAGGCCGAGAATGGTAATAGCATCAGTTCAGGGATGAGGGAGGGAGGCACAGACTGAAAGATAGCTTCCGGTACATCAAGGTCTGCCAAGGTGATTATCAGGTCATGGCCGCATGGGTTACATCAAGGGCCGTTTCATGCTCGATATTATTATTTCTTCTTTGACAAGAAATCTTTCCACAGACAAAAGAACCCCCCCAACAGATGCAAGACAATGATGAGCGCCTTATCCACTTGAATCTGTCTAGTGTCATGGTAACCCTGGCGATTGGCGCAAGGTACGAGTGAGGATCACCCCCAGCGGTGCCATTCCGCTGGGAGACAAAAAGTGGATTCGAGTCTGTTGGTTTGCCAGCTGAGGTTGTTTGGTTCCTGTCAGATTCTGCCATTCATCTTTGATCCTTTTGGATGTCACCTGGGTTTGCCTATCGCCACCTAAAGACCATGAAACGTATAAGCAAGCCACATATATGTACGACCGTTGCATTTGTTGCTTTTTCGTCGACTCACACTCACCCTCTCTGCTCAAGCGGAATATCGGTCCTTGTCAAATTATTGCTGTGCCGCAGGTTCAACACTTGGCCTCACGTCAGTCTCCTCTCCCTTTCTTTTTCGTACACAGTATGCTCCTCTCCATTCCTTCATCCCACGTGAAATTCTCGCCCTCGGTCCCCGGATCGCTCGGTCCATCCCTGTATCCACCAGAAACACAAAAACCGCGTCAACATCACCCCTGGTCATTTCTCCCCCCTAGTCTCTCCACCCAGTCGTCAATCATGGATTCTCTTGTCTCCTTCGCCCTACCAAGTGGATTCGACGCTCGAGCCTCTCCTCGGTCCAGAATACCACGAAGCAAACGCATCTTTTTAGTCACCATGAATCGAGTCTTTGCCTCTCCAACGGGCAATTCACGGCCGCTAGCTATTTGACTTCTCCTTCGAGACTGGTTAGTGGCCGCCATGATCGCTAGCGCACCCGACACAAGGGGGGCTGGCGGAACACCCGATGGATCTAGCGCAGCTTCAAGAAGGTAATGAGTCGCTGCTTATCCAAGCGCTGCTAACTTCCTCATGTACCAACCTAACACTGTATTACCAACCATAGACTCGGTAGACGGATTGGTAGACAGAGTCTTGGTTCTGTATCGCAATATCGAAGAGCCACAAACTTGTTAATCTATAGACCCTAGCCCGGCAATGTGGTAATCAGCCGAGTTAAGTACCATTGTCTATTAACTTGGCCTATGCTCAACTCCGTAGCACGTCTATCTATCTCTCTTAGGATTCGAACTTTCTGGGAATCTTTAACGGCGCCAACCTTGAGATAAAAAGATACTCAACTCGTCTTAATCAGTGCCCCGTTATGAACCCCAGACATAGGGGAGGGGAAGTCTGGCCAGTACCAATGAGCATCCGCAACACAGGTGAAGAAACCAGTAAGCATATTGTCGGTTAGTGATACAAGGCGACAAAGCCAATCAGCATGTACTCGGTTGGTAACCACAAGCAAGTAACGGACCCAGGGCCTCGGTTCTTCTTACATGCGATTCACGTATTAAAGGAAATCTAGGTCGATTAGCAAATAAACGCAGTGCTCAAAAGGTTACTTGTATATGTGACCAGCGCTGTATACAAGCAGGGATTAGCAGCAGACACATCCTTTGTCTTCCTAGGATGGGCCTCTGTGAAATCAGATCTCGTGGTATATTAGTTAAACTAGTAAACGAGGTCAGTATGCTGCAAAGAACGGTCAGGTAGTTTCTCTGCTACAGATTGGATTATCCGCAGACCAAGGTGTCCCGTCCTGTATGAACCACTTCTAGATACCGTTCACAGCTTTTCCAGTTCCGTTCCGTCCGACCTTCTCGCAGATCTCCTGGCGGAGTTTAGCATCCCTCTCATAAACTTCCTCTTCCGTCTTTGGCGGACACTTGTTCATGTCCTCTGGTTCAATACACTCGCCAAATCTCTTCCACCAGTCTTCCAGCTTCTTTATACCACCAGGATGAGTGACCGTCTTGCCATCCTTGATGAGCTCAATAGATTGCCAGTTCCAGAAGAGGTTATGCGGATCCCATTTAGTCTTGATCTCCTGCAGTCGTCGATAGTTGTTGCCGTAATACGCCTGCTGCCAGTTTTTGGCTGTCACGTCGATGTAGTTGATGTAGGCAGCCTTCTGCTCGATTGCGTGAGGCAAAAGTTCCTCTTGGCATTTCTTGATGAAATCCAAGACCTTCCTAGTCTTGCGTCGACAATTCCACTGCATCTTGATGTTGGAGACATAGTGACCCTGGCGCCAGGGGAACGGGGTCTCATCTGAACCAACCTTCTCCGTCTCACCGCCGATATGATCCCAAAGTACATGGCACTTGGGACTGTTGGGCAAGTTGTCATCGGTGATCCCAACAATTTTTGTCGCCTCCTCGACAATGTCGGAAATCTTGGTGGTCAGTTCTGGGGTGATGGCTCCTTCGGCGAAGATGAAGGACGCATGATGATG
Organism: Fusarium sp. NRRL 66088; assembly: GCA_013186415.1. Lineage (NCBI taxonomy): Eukaryota > Fungi > Ascomycota > Sordariomycetes > Hypocreales > Nectriaceae > Fusarium > Fusarium sp. NRRL 66088. The sequence goes on from JABCKD010000226.1 coordinate 65,846, forward strand.
GAAGACTTCGCTCTTGGGGTCCCAACCTTCGGACTTGTGCACCCAACCAGTCCATTCCATTTCTTCGAGGTTGATGACAGAGGGGTTGAAAGCCAGTAAATTCTTCAAGGCATCCTGCGCTTTGCCCATGGAGCCGTTGTAAATGACCGTCATGCCGCCCGTGAGCTGCTTCTGCTTGGTATGGGACCAAAGAGCATCAAGGGTCAGCTCATCCGGGCATTTGGTCGTATTGAAAGCGTTCATCATCTTTTCAAAGTCTTCCTTCTGCTGAGGAAGATTCCAGAGCAGTTGGCCACAGACAACACGTCCCTTGTGATCTCTGAGCTTGTGCATCCTGCTGGTCATGCTGACCGTAACACCAAAGTTGCCGCCGCCACCGCCGGCCAGAGCCCAGAACAGATCTCGCTTTTCCGGATCTTTGTCTTCCCTGGAAACTGTGACGACAGTGCCGTCCCACGTCACAATGGTCATCTCGAGGAGGTTATCACATCCTAGACCATAGCTCCGCGAAAAAGGGCTGAGTCCGGCGCCAAGGGTGAAGCCACTGACTCCAACCCAGGGACACTGACCACCAATGACGATGTTGCGCTTGTCCTCGAGATACTTGTTGTAGACATCTCTCCAAACAAGGCCAGCATCCATGTGGATGAGCATCTTTTTGTAGTCAATGTGACATGTGTTCATGAGGCTGAGATCAAGGACGATTCCCCCCTGGTTGAGACAGTAGCCCATGTACGAGTGGCCGCCATTCTTGACAGTAACACGAAGGTCGTTCTCACGTGCAAAGGCAAGAGTTGATCTCACATCATTGACAGATTTTGCCTTGACCACAACCGCGGGGGTTGTGTATCGATACATGAGGTTCCCGATGTTGACTGAAGTCCAGGGTCAGTCAATTGAAAGGGGGGGCCTTTGAATAGATAGAGGTCCTTACTGGCTTCTTCATACCCTTTTTGGCCCTTGGGAATGACCTGATCGGCGCTAAGCGTTGAGCTCAAGATTTTGAAGTCGGCCATGATGGGAACTGTTGAATGGACACTAAAGCAAATGGCAAAAATTGATGGTATGCGAGGGTGAGATGTGGACGAAGGAGACAGATGTGATAAGCAAAGTATTATATACCACGAATCCAAGAAAGATTCTCAAGGAGAGGGGTTGAAACCATCACCGTCTTGATTTCAGCTCGCCACCTTCTTTTCAGCCGTTCCGCAAACATGTTCGAGGTGAGACATTGGTGGTGATGTATCGATACACTGCATAGTCTAGATGGAACTAGACTGGGCGCCAGCAAGCCACATATCTGCCCGTCGTCCGATTCGAGCCTTGGCAGGTATGTTCTACAGCCGTAAAACCACAACTTGGTCGATTGGGAATCAGTCGCAATACCTTTTTATCGGGCCCTTTATTTTTTGTTCAAGTCAATGATGGTGATATAGGGCGAGACCGACTAGAGTTTATCGCAAAGTCGGCACCACCAAAGAGATCAGACCGCTCGATGACGAATGATCTTGGAAGATGCTCCCTATGGACAAGTCAGCGATCGTCCTTTGGCGCCCGAAGGAGACTGGACCATTGGACGGTCTGCAAGCCACGCTTGTCCCGATGACAGTGAGGCACTCGTGGTGATCTAGGTAGGGCCCAGCAATGCTAGTTAGATTTAATTTCTGACTTCTGAGCCTTCTCACTTTTGGGTTTTCTTAACAGGCCATTGACAGGTCCACACTGGCCTTTTATTTTATCATCTCATACATAGTATGTACATGACATGAGTATGATGCCAAGATGGGCACGCAGCCGGTGCGAGGCTGTAAATCGAACCTTTCAAAGTCCCAGCGGCGCCGTAGATGTTCCAAGTGAGCAGGATATCTGTGTATTTGCAGCAAGGGAGGCCACCACAATTGTCGAGTGTGTGTTAACCCTGCTTGCTAGTCAGCCCCAGATCCCGCGGGCAACAAGAAACTGTCTAGGCCCTGTAGCACTTGCTGAGTATTATAAGACATACAAAAGGCCAATCAGTCAGATACAGAGCCTTTGGTCATGAATGCATGTCTCAAGGCCCCCATACTTGTTATGGGGCTTAGAGCGATAGTTCCAGCTTCCAGTCTGCCCGTGTCTCACATCTTCCGTATCTGGAATAGTCGCCGAGCAAAAGCTGAAGAGAACGTATGTGATATCTAGGCGCCGACTATTGGTCACTGCAGCGGCTCAGATGTTCAGCCAGCCACCACTAGAATAAGGCTCAGCCAAGACCGAGCGCGAGCTCTCTTCAATGAACTTCTTGACACATTAGCCCAGATCAGATTGGTGCGTCATCAAAGCTGGAGGTCCAGCATTCCAGGCAAAGGGCGTTGTGGTAACCCTTCTGCTCCTTCGAGACCAGTGTGCCCAGGTATCATCACCACCAGCGGGAGATCACCACCGCTAGCCATTTGACTTCTCCTTCGAGACTGGTTGGTGGCCGCTAGCGTACACGGCACAAGGGGGCTAGCGGAACACCTGATGGATCTAGTGCGGCCCCAAGAACGTAATAGTGCTTGATGGGATTGATAAAATCGGTATTATTCTCGTCAGATCCATTTCAGCTACAAACTCTCCGTATGCAGCTGCTTATCTAGGAAAAGCTTGTCGCTAGGACCATTGGTCAGTGTCAACCTCGTCCTTGGATGTCTTCTGGAACTTCTGTAGAAGCCGCGTTCAAGTGAGGTGAAGCGGCAGCCTCATCATTCTAGTGAGGCGGGAGAAGCTATGAGTCAAGCTGAATCTAGTTCGCCTATTTCACCGAAATTTCATTATAAGTGAGGCAATCGTGACAAACAAGAATGTTTCCCTGCAGCGGGCCTAATGACTTGAGTCATTGTTGTACCGCTGCTAGCAAATGCCGACGAGGGGCATTATCTTTTGTTTGTGAATGCATTATCTATTCTTTATTTCTCCCTGAGTTATGGATCCAGGCGGCAACGGCCAGCGGAAAGTGAAGGGGACGGCTGCATTTTGAGGCCGTATAGAGCTGTGATGCATGACAACCTCCTGGGAAAGAAAATGGAGGGGGAGGTAATGGAAATTGGGATTGCCCTCTTGAAATTCCCTTGGTAGTAACTGTAGGGTTAAGGTCGTTCTTTGGCTTTCAAAAGCTTGATCAAATACAAAAAGGCCGTGAGATTTATTTCATTAGCAAATAGCTTTGTGCCCAGCAAGTTCTTTGTGAGGGCTAATGTCCAAGGCACCAACTGGGCGTTCAATCAGCCTTGCATGGCTTATGCCTCACCATGAACTAACATTTTGTTTCAAGGGATTTGATTAAGTCTTGACGTGATTGGAAAGGGCTATGCGAGTCTCTAGAACTTCTCGAGATAACCTTTCAGGTATGTTTTAGGAGCAGGAGGTATGGAAATACCTCTCCCATCCCCATAGCCGCGCCTTCGTTGAAACCACCTAACTCGTGCAGTTAAAGATCTTTCATGCTCACACACTTTGAAGAGATTCAGAAAGTCAATACCATATTTTTACAGTCATTCAGATAGCAGGATTCTAATGGGAGAAAAAGACAAGATCCATAGATAACGAGAAAGAGCTCCGCCTCTGGCTGGACAAGTATCTATGACTCCAGCATCAGGAGACAACGACCACTAACCAACACCCATGCCGATAACCAGATTACATGTTAATTCCAGAATAGCCCTAATCACAAGGTCGACAATACAGCCTAACCTGTTGTCTTGTCTTTATCTGTGCCCGGTGCCAAATCTCCATATCCTTCCTTCCTACCCTACGTAAGATGGCTTCCTGGTCATCCAAAGCAACGGCATACCCCATCCAATGCCAGCCACTTACTCCGTACACGTTTTCCTTTTATACTTGTTTCACTTCAGCTGTGACCGCCGCCTGTTTTCCAAGATTAACATGAGACTTGGATCGGATGAATTAGCTTTACACTCATCGATGAGTTGGGCAAAATGCCAGGCACAACCCTATGATAAGTATCAAGCGTGGCCACAATACACAAGGCAACAATTCCACAAGATAGGAAATGACCCTTTTGTAGGAAATATGATCTGCAACATCAACGCGCTGCTGCTCTTTCCCAAGAGTAGGACAATCAGAGGAATAGAATTCTCTGACCTCTTTGAGAAGATAAATCTTTAATGATATGTATCTTGTGGTTAATCTGATATTCATTTTTTCGCAACGACATACCCTGATATTGTATTTAAATGGGCAAATGTTGCAACACGTCGCTTCAGTTTCTAAGTGGAAATTCTGTTGCTTACATTCCTTGATGAATGGCTTGCTGACCTATCGGACTTTTCCCATTTTCCGGGAACTCCGAGTATTGTGTAAGCAGCAATCCCAATAGGAACAACTGATATCATGGTTTTGGGTAGTGTTTGTAAGATGACTCCTCATGTGGTGCCATTTACCAACCGTAAACATCCTGCCTCTTGGATTAACCGCGAGACCATGACTCACCTCCCGCATATCCCACTCAAAACGCCGGTCAAGTTATTAAGCGCCTAGAAAGTATACACAGATACTATGTGAGGAGTCGTTGAAGTGATTTGTCATCTGGATAGTCCATTTGTCAGTACGTGATATTCGCAACCTATTGTACGGCGCACATCATCATGATTGCGTGATATGTATCAGCGTCTATATAGACAACCAGCGGCATTCATTGCCAATATCATTCTCAACTACACAAACATCTTTATCTACATCATGTCTTCTTCAGCAAAGATTCTACTCATCCTCGGCGCCGGTAAGAACATCGGCCATGGCGTTGCGAACAAGTTCAGATCCGCCGGTTATAGCGTCGCCCTTGTATCTCGAAGCGCCCAAGACCGAAAGACAAACGCAGACGGTGACTTGACTCTCAAAGCAGACCTCAGCAATCCCTCTTCGGTTCCATCCATTTTCGAGGCAGTCAAGGAGGTACTTGGCGGACCCCCAAATGTCGTGGTTTACAACGCGGCTACTCTCACTCCACCAACAGACCCTCAGAACCCCTTTACCGTCCCACTCGAAAGTTTTGAGCAGAGTCTTAGCGTTCTCAACACCAGCGCCTATGTCGCTGCTAGAGAATCGACTGCTGGCTTTGAGGGTATTTCGGCAGATATCCCCAGAGCTTTCATCTATACCGGCAACGGTCTCGCTGGCGCTACAGCACCCGTGCCTCTCCTCGTAGCTCTAGGTACGGGAAAGAGTGCCGCAAGCTACTGGATTGGTTCAGCCTCTGGGTTTTACAAAGAGAAGGGTTACAAGTGAGTCCAGCCTGCGTTGAGTATCCTTTTGAGTGGCTAATTTTCTGTAGATTTTACTACGCTGATGAACGTAACTCTGAGGGAGGAGGTGTGCCATTGGACAAACTTTCGGGTGTCGGAGCTGGCGAATTTTACTGGGAGCTCGCGGAGAAGAAGCAGGATATTCCGTGGTTTGCGACGTTTGTTGCAGGAAAGGGCTATGTGCATTTTCCCAACTCGAGCAGAACATAGACTAAAGTCCAGCTTCCTAAGCATGGAGCCTTTCAGTCTGTCTTTTAATAAATACGACTATAATACCATTTCGTAAACTCTCGGAACCAGAGACGATTGTGCAAATGTAGTGCTCCCGTTTCCGAAACACCCGCCCGTGATATAACGACGCGTGTCTTCGAAGTCCCCAACACGCTGTTTCCAACTTGTAAATATGCTGTCTGCGCATGCCGAGATGTTGTTTTAATTAACTCATGGTTTCATGTGGTTGAACAAGATCATGGTTGGTGGAAACTTGGTGATTCAATTACCTATGCAAGCCTTGTGAAACAGCGGAGCGTGTCACTCCGAAACTTTCTAGGAAACTCTCTTCACCTATATTACAGATAACGATATGCCATCGGACCATCGGGCCGCATACAACTCCGCTTCGTACAACTGCCGCTTTTCCACTTGCCTACCCCGGTGCGCCTAGAAGCCTTCTCCGCGTCTTCCGTAGCCTAACGGGGGAGGCAGAGCCATTTTAACTTTTTCCCGGCCTGTCAACTCCTGAAAACTTGCCTAAATTGGTAAGCTGACAGGGTTTTGAAACGACGTTGATGGCTGGCTTTAATTTCCTTCGGTTTTAGCCTCATGTTGGACGGGACGATCCCTATTTCGTTATGCCTTGTCTGTGTAACCTTAGATAAAGTACATAATCTCACGCCATCTACCGATTATCTTTCTATCTCTCAAGCATCTCGTGTGCAGTCACTCCTTTGAATTGTTTTTTTCGAGTCAAAGACTCAAAGTCCAACATGGCTTCACGTTCACTTCTCCTCTTTGGCCTGGCCGCCGTCCAACTCGTCGCAGGCCAAACACCAGGCAACACACCCGAGGTGCATCCCAAGCTGGATACCTTCCGATGCACGGTTCTCGGCGGCTGCAAGAAGCACACAAACTACATCGTCATGGAGTCAAGCCAGCACCCAATCCACCAGGTGGACAACAACCTCAGCTGCGGCAACTGGGGAGAGAAGCCAAACAGCACAGTATGCCCTGATGCTGCATCCTGCGCCAAGAACTGCATCATTGAGGGTGTTCCTGATTATCAAGTTCAGGGAATCAGCACGTCTGGCACTGAGCTTCGTCTTCAGCAGAGGCGCAATAACCAGACAGTCTCTCCCAGAGTCTACCTTCTTGATGAGAACAAGAAGGAATATGATATGCTGTATCTCACCGGCTCCGAGTTGACTTTTGATGTTGAAATGGAAAAGCTGCCATGTGGTATGAACAGTGCTCTTTACCTTTCTGAGATGTTCAAGGATGGTGGCAAGAGTCTGAGCCCTCATAACAAGGCCGGGGCATACTACGGTACTGGCTACTGCGATGCCCAGTGCTTTGTGACCCCATTCATTAACGGAGTCGTGAGTACAATGTTTCCATTGTGTAATCATGACTAACATCCAACAAGGGCAATATTAATGGCCACGGCTCATGCTGCAATGAGCTCGACATTTGGGAAGCCAACTCTCGAGCTACTCACATTGCACCTCACCCATGCAACCAAACTGGTGTCTATGAATGCACTGGTGCTGAGTGCGGCTCTGAGGGTGTTTGCGATAAGCCTGGCTGTGGATTTAACCCCAACCGCCACAACAACACCGACTACTATGGGCGCGGCGGTTCTTTCAAGGTCGACAGCACCCGAAAGTTTACTGTAGTGACTCAGTTCCTATCCGACAAGAGCGGCCACCTCACGGAACTGCACCGACACTACGTTCAAGACAACAAAATCATTGAGAGCGCAGTCGTGACTCTCCCCGGAGTCCCCAACGTCAACTTCATGAACGACGAATACTGCGTAGCTACCGGCGCCAACGCATTCACACGTCTCGGCGGCATGAAAGGCATGGGCGAATCCATGACTCGCGGCATGGTCCTCATCTTCAGTCTCTGGTGGGACGAGGGTGGCTTCATGAACTGGCTCGACCAGGGGGAGGCGGGACCTTGCGATGCCACCGAGGGCAGTCCTGCCAATATTCTCAAGGTTCAGCCTAACCCCGAGGTCACTTTCAGCAACATCAAGATTGGAGAGATCAACTCGACGTTTTCCATTGGCTCGGGGTATGGACGGGATGGCTTTGCGAAGGGTTTGACGAAGGGTCATGTGAGACATCACCTTCACCAGCATCAGCGTCGAGGCAGCTTCTAGATGTTGAGGCACGACATTCTCGGTGGGGCCTTGAGCTTGCCCTCGTTACTATTACACAAGTACATGATTTGAGAGTTCTTGGAAATACATTACCGGCTTGAGGCCGTCTCTTTTGACATCATAACAAGGAGGTCCGTCCAACTCACACAATAACATCTGGTGGTATCCCTCAGGTATATAAGTTAAAACCCAGTTTGAAGCTCCACCAATAGCCTCAACCTTGTGTGATTTTTGTCATCTCCCATCCAGCTTGTGATCCTTACAACCAGAACATTGCACACAAGCCATCTTCCCTCCCCACCAAAAAGAACTCCTCTTGGTAAGAGCATCAGCTAAACCAACAAAAAAACATACAACAGCGGGGATTCGCTGGTCGTCACCGACCCAACTACTAATCCGCCCCTCACTGGCTTGTCTATGGGAGAGCGGACGGGATCCCGAATTTTCCAGTGGGTATGGTCGTATGTGCTAGCTAGTGGCCGGTCTGAGGAATATGAAGGCAATAATATCAAGCTTCCCTCATGCCCTACCACTCACGTTTTAGAGACACCTGGC